>VMBQ01009370.1:11080-32377 GCA_007657795.1 Dreissena rostriformis
ATAACTTCTTTATTTATGATAAGATTTGTTTCATACTTTGACAAAACAACACGGTCTTACCTGACATACCACAATAGACTCCACAAAACCACCCCCCCACACCCCACCCCAGAATCCCCCCCCAAAAAAAAAAATGTTTTCATTTTTTTTTCTTATTTTTGAAACATGGTTACAAAAAAACACAATATATTTTATTTTATTTTTTTTATTTTTTTTCATTTTTAAAAGATAATGTAATAAATGACCACACCCCCACATTTTAGCTAAAATTGCCATAACTTCTTTATTTATGATCAGATTTGATTCATACTTTGACAAATAGATGAGCGGTCTGCACCCGCTAGGCGGTGCTCTTGTTATTGACTTGTTTCCCTGGGACTTCCTTGAGTACCAGAAGCCATAGTGCAGGGGGTGCTCTCCTGGGCCTGGTTTCTGGATTAAGTAATTGAGCTGCGTTCTGGGAAAACTGGGCTTAATTCATGTGCGTAAAGTTTCATCCTAGATTAGCCTGTGCAGTCTAGGCAGGGATGACACTTTCTGCTTTTATGGAATTTTTTGTTTAAAGGAAGTCTCTTCCTAACAAAAATCCAGTTTAAGCGGAATGTGTAGTCCCTGATTAGCCTGTGCTATTTGGAATTTTAAGGTCCCATTTGGGAAAAATATATACTTTTTTTCCATTGGGAATGGGTCCAACAACCGGACCCAAATTTGAAAGAAAACAAATACACTGTCTAGTAGCAGTAGCCTTGACCCTAAATGAAATCCCTTGCTGGATCAGCCTTTAATATAACTCCACAAACAATTTCAGCACAATACATCCATCCTAACTGAAGCGATTGAGTGCAAACTTGTTATCGTTTTATAGCAATAGTGACCTAGCCCTTAACCAAACTGGCCCCAAATGCAACTAGATCAGCATGTCAGCTAGAGATAGGAGTTATTTGACACGAACGTTAACCTGAATTTTTTAAGTACAAAAAGTATAATTAGGGTCAAGTATTGCTAAATTTCAGGTCAGAGTTATGGTCCTTGGTCTAGTGACGTCTCAAGAAGATCCTGAAGTCATGTGTGAAGTTTCAATTAAATATCTGTAGTAGTTACAGAGATATGTACTTGTTGCACACACATTTAAACGACTTTCAACTTGCATGAAAACATAAACCAAACTCTTAGTACAAAATAATTATATGCTTAAAGACTTGTCAAAGTTATAGGTCTTGGTCAGCAAATGTTCATTAAGATCCTGAACACATTATCAGGGTTTTCCACAGGCCATTTAAGGTCCCTCCCCGGGGCGCTTGGATTTCAAAATCAGAGTCCGCGGGGCGCCTGAAAATTTCCCGATCAGTGTATATTTTTCAGTTACTGCAACTAGCCATTCTAAAGATCAAAGCTATATCGACTTCGCCGAAAATTGTGAGAGCCGATTTACAATCCTCTGTCAATTACGTCATGAATCTCTTTTCCCCAACTAAAGCCCGCCTAAGGGCGGAGCGTCGCTGTATTGGAAAATCAATATTGTCTAATGAGAGCGCACGCTTTGAATGAGCGACCGCACTCGTATGCAGGCACTGCCTTCAGTTAAATCATGCGGACGACTTGCGACGTACATGTAATTGCCACATAAATCTTGGGCAGTTTCTTAAAAGACTGATGATGACAACCGGCGGTAATCCTCGTGGAAGTTGTGCATTTCATGCATAATACTGTCAAAACATTTACTGGACTCGTAAAGCGTTTAAAAATTATCTTTGAATTCATTACGCAACTGTTAATGTTTTGTTGAAATCTCAAATTAGCATAATTGAATCTGTAGTCCGAAATTCACTCCCGAATGTTAATGTCAACACGTTTGTAATCCGAAACACAATTCCGAAAGTAAATGTTAACTCAACGTTAACAGCTTCTTGCTGCTAATAACAGTGATAATTTATTTCGTGTTCTTATTTCACATGTGGTTAGTTTGAAAACATTAAATTAAATATGGACTCCACAATTTCACAAAGCAGAAGAAACCACATGCAAGACTGCTATTCATCGTACTTTCGAGTAAACAGTTAGGACTACTGGCACAATGATTCAGGTTACCGGTGTCCGCTGCGACAACACGTCCATAAATGTAAAAATTGCCTCAAATGGAAATGTTTCTTTGCCAGAAAGCCTTAAATGAGAGACTTGACCTTACAAATTAACTCATTTAATTTAAAGCACAGTTAACCGCAATCACCATTGTGTGTTGTATAATTATACTACAAACATCAGTTTTATTTCTTTTTACCTCCTTAAAATAACATCAGTCTGTTCTACATGTAGCTAGCCAGTTTCAATTCAATTCATTCAATTAGTTTCAAAAAGCATTTCAATTAAAAAATACATCTAGGATAGTGGATACCTGAACCAGTACATGTTTTGAGGAGTATTTTAGGGTCGCAATCAATGATCATGAATATAACATATGCCTTCTATCAAGGGTTTGGGTTTGAACTTTCTCTTGATCTTTCCAAAGACACCAAAGACTGGTCAGTCCAAGTTGAAAGTGTCCATTAAAGCCCAAGGTTTTTTATGTAATCAAACTATATAAATAGGTCTTTAACTAAAGTAGTATATTTTGTTTTCCATTGCAGGGAGTTATTTGAGATCATGAGCACACCCAAGGGTCAGCAGCGACCCGGGGCTCCAGAACCCACTGAGCTCATCCAGCTACTGGTAGAGAAGGACAAGTAAATCAAGGAATGTATTCAAACAAGTTCATGCTCAATCACTCGTGGGTCATTGTTTTAAGGCCTCAATAGTCTAGTGGATTTGTTGTCCCTGTGTTTTTCATTTCGGGATAGGTGGCTGGGCCCTTCTGCTTCAGATTGGCAATTAATGTGAATATTAAAAAAAAAGAGGGTAAGCCTGATTTTCTGTCGTATTCTACCTTGTTATGAATTTTGCTAAACATGCTTATTAGCCTGCACTCAAATTTAGTTTTATGAAAAATGCTGCACTTTGTTGGCTGACGACTACTTGGATAATTAACAAATAAGCCTCTAACTAGGTAAATTTTTGTTCAGATTGAGTAATTTTCCACCAAAATAAACATTACATTTTGAGGGGAATTTAAAGGTCATTATCGGGTATTTGGAAAAATATATTCATTTTGTGCACGACCAAATTTCGGCCCTAAATAACCCTAAAAATATAACTAGTCCATCTTGCAACTGTGAGATCTGTTTTCAATCATGGATCGTCCATATTTGAAAGTGTTTCTATAAGGCCACGCTATTGATGCTATCAAGCTAAAATAATGTTTAGATGTATACATTTATAATTGTTTCACTGAGAGAAACAGATTTGCATAGATACTCAATGATACAAAATATTCTGTTCATTAAACATAAAATGGAAAAGAAAAAAAAACTTATGATTTATCATTGATTATTTTATCATTTTTGAATACAAAATGCTAGGCCAATTGATAGTGTTTGTGTTACAGTTTTGCATGGCACATTTCTTTTATTCTGCTACGGCATTTTATAATTTCAGCAAGCAAGCAAGCAGAAGTACAGAAAACTATTGATGATTTGAAACATGAAGTTGACAAAAGAGATCTGGATATAAAAATACTGCAAAAGAATTTGAAAGAAGCTGAAAATGTTTTAGTAAGTATCTTCTTATCTTAAGATAATTGTCCCAGGATTTTTTTCAATCAGAAAAGTTGTTTTACTTGGGAACGTCTGTGCTATGTTTATCAAGCGCACTTTAGGGCAGTTACAGGTTTCAGCTGGTGTTTTGTTTCGATTCTTTCCATTTTAATACGTGTTATATATTCCATATTACACAGGATTACACAGGACTGAAGTATTCAATGCAAGCCAACAAGTTTTGCATTAAAATTTTAGATGATGTATCTCGAATGTCCCCATGTGATATTTTAGAAATAGAATGCATCCATCATGAACCCATGTGATATTCTAGGATGTCCCGATGTGATATTCCAGGATGTCTGCATGAGGTATCTAGAGTGTCTCCGTGTGATATTCTAGAATATACCCATCATGGTTCAATGTAATTATCTAGGATGTCTCCATGTGATATTCTATGATTTACCCATGTGATATTTTAGGATATCCCTATGTGATCTTCTAGGATGTACCCATGTGATATTCAAGGATTTCACCATGTGATATTCTAGGATGTTCCCATGTGATCTTCTAGGATGTACCCATGTGATATTCAAGGATTTCATCATGTGATATTCTTGGATGTCCCCATGTGATATTCTAGGATTTAATATGTTAGGATGTCCCCATGTGATATTCTATGATGTCCCCCATGTGATATTCTAGGATGTAACCATGTTATATTCTATGATGTTACCATGTCATTTTCTAGGATGTCCCCATGTGATATTCTAGGAGTCACCATGTGCTATTCTAGGATATCACCATGTGATAATCTACGATGTCTCCATGTGATAGTCTAGGATGTCCCCCATGTGATATTCTATGATTGGACCATGTGATATTATTGGATGTCCCCATGTTATATTCTATGATGTCCCCATGTGGTATTCTAGGGAGTCACCGTATGATATTCTAGGATGTCCCCATGTGATATTCTGCGATATCCCCATGTGATATTCTATGATGTCCCCATGTGATATTTTGTGATGCCCCCATGTAACATTCTGTGATATCCCCATGTGATATTCTATGATGTCCCCATGTGATATTTTGCAATATCCCCATGTGAAATTATATGATGCCCCCTTGTGATATTCTAGGATGTCCCCATATGATATTCTACAATGTCTCTATTGGATATTCTTTGATGTCTCCATTGGATATTCTAGGATATCCACTTGTGATATTATAGGAGGTTCCCATGTGATATTCTAGGATGTCTCCATAGGATATTCTAGGATGTATCCATTGGATATTCTAGGATGTGTCAATGTGATATTCTAGGATCTCCCCATGTGATATTCTAGGATGTTCTCATGTTATATTCTAGGATGTTCCCATGTGATATTCTAGGATGTTCCAATGTGATATTCTAGGATGTCCCCATGTGATATTTTGCGATATTCCCATGTGATATTATAGGATCTCCCCATGTGATATTCTAGGATGTCCCCATGTGATATTCTATGATGTTACCATGTGCTATTCTAGGATGTCCCCATGTGATATATCATATTCTAGGATTTCCCCATGCAATATTCTAGGATATCCCCTTGCGATATTCCAGGATGTCGCCATGTGATATTCTACAATGTCTCCATTGGATATTCTAGGATGTTACCATGTGATATTCAAGGATGTCACCATGTGATTTACTAGGATCTTCCCATGTGATATTATAGGATGTCCGCATGTAATATTCTATGATGTCACCATGTGATATTCTAGGATGTCCCCTTCTGATATTCTATGATGTCCCCATGTGATATTCTACGATGTCTCCATTGGATATTCTAGGATGTCCCCATGTGATATTCTATAATGTCCCCATGTGATATTTTGCGATATCCCAATGTGATATTCTAGGATGTCTCCATGTGATATTCTACGATGTCTCCTTGTGATATAATATGATATCACCATGTGATATTCTACGATGTCTCCATTTAATTTGGATAATTTAGGATGTCCCCATGTGATATTCTATGATGCCCCATGTGATATTTTGTGATATCCTCATGTGATATTCTAGGATGTCTCCATGTGATAATATATGATGTCTCCTTGTGATATTCAATGATATCACCATGTGATATTCTACGATGTCTCCATTGGATATTCTAGGATGTCATCATGTGATATTCTAGTATGTATCCATGTAATATTCTACTATGTCTCCATTGGATATTTTAGGATGTCCGCTTGTGATATTTTAGGATGTCACCATGTGATATTCTAGGATTTTCCCATGTGATATTCGTGGATGTCTCCATTGGATGTTCAACGATGTCTCCATTGGAAATTTTAGGATGTTCCTTGTGATTTTTTAGGACGTCCCATGTGATATTCTATGATGTCTCCATGTGATATTATAGGAAGCCCCCATCTGAAACGCCATGATGCCCCGCATGTGCTATTCTAAAATGTCCCCTAATCCTAATTATTCTTATCAATATTTCAGTCTACTGCCATATTTCAAGCAAAACAGAAACTAGAGGCTATCAACAAGGCCAACGAGAAACGGATATCATCAGAGGAGCTTATCAAGTTTGCTCACCGTATCAGTTCCAGCAATGCAGTGGAGGCTCCACCCACCTGGCAACCAGGTAATGTTACACATACTGTTTATCCCTTCTCTTTTCCACGTAGATACGCATTTTGACTTGTTTGTAGTCGCTTTGGAAATCAAATTATATTAAAGACCTTTCTTACTAGATTCAAGTTTTAATTAATTTGAACCCTAAGATACCGATGAGCAGCTAACACATAAAATCTTAACAGACTTTGAGTTACTCGCAGGCAGTTCTGGTTTTATGCTGGTTGCATATAGCAGTTTTGACTGCTTCTTAGCGGAAAAAAGTTATGTTAATGGGGACGGGGGCAAAATTTTGCCATTATTGTGGTCACATGCCCATTAAGGAACAACTGTACCTCGTTTTACTTATCTACTTACACAGTTATTACACTTTAACTTTTAATTCATTGTAGGTTTTTCACATATTATTGTTATCCTGTGTATATTTTTACATGTAAACGTGTCATAAAATTTTGGTTGCGTATGTTAAAAATGACAAATACTAGGAATGTAAAAAAATGTTATGAAATGTTAAAAGTTTATGATGGTTTAGGTTATAAAAATTGGGTCACATCATTACGTGTACATTTATTTTCTGTAGGATTTGGTTATGTCTGGAATGAACAAGGTGTTGTAAATGAAAATATATTTTTGTTCCATTATTTTCAACGCTTGAAAGATGTATTTAAACAGTCGTGGTCACAATCGTGCAATGATACTTCAAAATTGATAACNTGCATGTGCGTTAAGTGTCATCCCAGATTAGCCTCTGCAGTCCGTTCAGGCTAATCAGTGACAACACTGTCGGCTTTTATGGTATTTTTCTTTAAGGGAAGTCTTTTCAAACCAAACATTCAGTAAAACGGAAAGTGACACTATCCGTCTAAACTGAATTTTTGGTAAGAAAAAGGACAACACTTTACGCACATGCATTAAGCCCTGTTTTGCCAGAGCAAGGATTTTATAATATAACAAGACAGTGATTTTTTTCTCTAACACATATTTTGAAAGTACCATTTAATTCTATACATGGCCTGTCCATAGAGCATTTATTTTCCATATTTTATTAAGTTTTATTTGTAATATCCTTTCAGGTGACCCGAGACGTCCGTACCCGACTGACTACGAGATGAGAGGGGGCTGGCTAGCCAAGATAAGTGACATGCCCAACAACGTGCCTGCTGTGCAGTCCCAGGGCTCATATGGGGAACCCATGGCAACCAATAGAAACCCAGGTCCCACAGGTATGTACAGAGAACCCAGTACCACAAACAGAAACCCAGGTCCCACAGGTAACGGACTGTATTCATGCTAGTTAGCCAGAAAGTAAATTAGACATGAGTTTGAGTCCCACTGGGACATTCACATTGTATTCATTTTCTTAAATGTTACTCAGTGTTATTGTATGTGTATGCTGAGACATATTGTTGCTTGATAAATATGTGTGTAAAGTAGGAATATGCATTGATTGAATATGTGTCTATATTTCTATACTGTCTATATCCTCCTTTATGAAATTCATGTTATGATTTACACAATGAGGCCTATAACTTATCAATCTAACTAACATACAAAGATTCTGACCAGTATAAAGTTGTCTTGTTTTCAGAAATCTTAAGTCTCACAAATGGTTCAGTTAAAACATATTTATTTAAACTTGATTGCATCAAAAGCCTAAGGCTTTTTTATGCCCCCAGATCGAATGATGGGGGGTATATTTTTTTGGCCTGTCTGTCTGTCATTCTGTCCCAAAACTTTAACCTTGGTCATAACTTTTGCAATATTGAAGATAGCAACTTGATATTTGGCATGCATGTGTATCTCATGGAGCTGCACAATTTGAGTGGTGAAAGATCAAGGTCAGGCTCATCTTTCAAGGTCAAAGGTCAAATATATGGCTTCAAAGCGCAGTAGGGGGCATTGTGTTTCACAAACACAGCTCTTGTTCTGATGATTTTGAGTTCGGATCCTGTGTAGAACCAGTATTAGGTGTCTCTACGGAGATGTAAAGAAAGCATCCACAGCCACAGTGAGGATCAAACCCATGCCCTCCTGGTCGCTAGGAAGACACCATATCCACTAAGTCACATTGACCTTAAACAGCAACAGTTTGTGAAACACACACTTAAACTAACCAGTATTGTCAGGGTTTTTGCTGACTGGAAAAAAGGTGTTGCAACTAAATTTTGCCACTTATAAAAACTTGTCGCCATTTTTTGTCCATCATGAAGGACACAATTCAGAGTCTACTTATTGGGTAAACATAATTGTCATTATCAAATAGCACTAGCACACACTGCATTCGTTTGATTAAAACTTTAGGAAAACAGTACTTACTATAATTAACTTTGCGTTTTATAACGCTTAAATTTCAATATATGCAAAATAATGTTTTTATATTGTTCATTTTTTAAGGTAAAAACTTTATCCATTTTCCAGAGATCTCTCTTCCACCACCACAGTCCCATCTGGGGTCACTGACCTGGCAGGGTCACCGCGATGGTCAGATGTCTAGCATAGGCTCCCATCTCCATGGCAACCAGGAGTCAGAGTTCAAGGGTCACAAGGACGTTGACGAGGTGGAGATTATGTCCAGTGACTCATCCAGTAGTTCCAGTAGTGACGAATGAAACTTTGAAAGGGGGTCAAGTTTGTGTGATGAGTGAATACTGAAACTAGGTCTGTTTCAAAATTTGTAAAATTATGAAATTAGGCCGGATGACAGACTTTGAACTGGGAACGACAGAACTTGAAACCAAGATCACATATTTCAGATATATGACGAATGCAGTCTGAGAACTGGTCAGATGTGGAATTAATGCAATTGAAATGCATGACAAGTGAACTCAGAAACTGGTATGATAAAAGTGTGTTATGTTGAGTGAACATGTAAAATGAAAAAGGTGGATTGAACCTGGTGACAAGGTTAGAAGCCTGATGAGTGATGTTGGAAACTGGGTAAGATGCCTAATGACTTAAACTCAGAAATATGGTTTTATGCATGACAAGTGAACCTAGAAAACTATTTCAGATGGGTAACCATGGCAACTTAATAAGCTACAGACTGGCAACTGGCTTGGTAAAGATTGTTCCGTTGTGTACCAATTAAGCCAGTCTTGCCACCAGAAAGTTGATGAAGATAACAATATGGAGATGTGCTTCTTCCACCTTTCAGCTGATAGCCTTCTTTTCACGGTCAAGAGTGCTTTAAAAAGGATTATAATTGCAGGCTCAATGAAAATGTGAAAAAGTTTGGTAATAACTATGTACTTCTTGCTTTGTGATGTTCCAAATCACACCATGCACCAACTGTTGGCCTGACAAAAGCAAGTGGTGTGTAAAGCATGTGTTAAAAAGTGTTTTGTGTGTAATGTCTCTTTGACATTGTTTCCAGTGCAAATTACAAACAAGAACATTTTCTTTTGTTGTTAAATTTGTATGATTGTTTGATACTTTTAAGTCATAGTAATGTAATAAATTTTAAACATACTTCTCACAAGACTTAACTTTTTATTCTATCTGATCTGAATGTACATGTATATTGTACATTTTTGGCTGATAATAAAATATTCATAAAAAAGTGATCAGATAAATTGTAATACCTCTACTACAAGTAAGTAGGGCTGTTGTATAATCACTTTGTCCGGAAAGAGTCAGCTTGTCTGTCTGTTCCGAAACATGCGCATTTCTAGGATAAAAATACATTTATAGGGCCACCTTTAAGGCGAAGATCATATTAAAAGGACAAAGAGTGGTAAAACTACAGCAGTCTTCTTTAAAATAAGATTTGTCTGCTCTTTGACACAAATGTTGACATGAGAGTGTGTGTTTCGTGCTCAAGAACCATGTCTACATTTAAGGCCAAAGGTAAAAATCAACATTATTGTTGAAAATAGTACATGTCAGCTGGCCAGTTTCCCCATGCATGAAATAATTATATCCAACTTGGCAAAATATATATTCTATATAAGACGGTGTTTAACATGCACAGTATTGTTTTCAACATTAGGATTCAAATGTCAAAATACATCACGCCTACTCTCAAAGGTCAAACTTCACCACTATACATGTATAGTGAAAACAGGGCTTGTCTATTCGTTTACAACCTGTCCGGTTAGCACAGTGGTTGATAAACGCGCTTCTCACCTAGGCGACTCTGGCTGAATTCCTGCTCCCGGCGTATGTGAGTTTGGTTGGTGGTCACCTTACCGCACAGTTGTTTTTCCTCCGGGCACTCAGGTTTCCTCACACAGCACAAGGCCACGCTACAATTAAATACCTCAGTAAAAACTAAATGGCTGGAAATTACAGCTATCATTAGAAATCCATCCCAACTTGTGTGAGCCTAGTAAGCATAATTGGTAGGAGTGCTTAAATACACTCCGGGTCATCACAAAATGTAGCCTAAGACGCGAAAGGACCTCATAAACTTGGAAATCGCTTACTGCAATCCATTGAAGGATTTTTACATAACCTGTAACGAATTTTAACCATAATTAGTCACTGTTTACGGCAATTTTTCTTTGATGTAAATGACAAATGCGAAAATAGTTTAAATCTCCGCACTTAATTGCTGGATTTTGAAATAACTTCGCACACATTTTCACCTTCTGGAGACGGTTCGAAACACATTGACCAATTTGCGGTAGTACTTCAAAGGTCAATATACAGTACATGTAATTTAAACTGAAAAGCGAAATATTTATTCACTTTTTACTTGTACGTTTCATTGAAATATCGACATGCAGTATATGTTTGTCTAAACATGTTTAAACATCCGTAAGCACTGCCCAATACTATAATGATATGTACAAACTTCCAACTACGAAAAGTGACATACGACGGTTAATTACAATAGGAATACCCTTAAACAAGTAACATTGGTGTAAACACGTTAAAATACAAACATTCTGCAACTTTTTAGCATATAAAAATCTTTTCACGATTTCATCCAATCGTGTTACATGTACATCGATCATCTCCGGATATGCAATAAATCGCTTCTGATCCAGAGTGGATTTCATCAAGTTTCGTTTTACGGATTATATCGAGTCAGGATCGGATTCATTCGGTTTGCGTTAATTTGCATCATTTATTTTTAGAGTCAGGTTCAAGCGATTGCATATCCGCCATTTCAATTACATATACTAGTACATAGCAATACAGTTAGCGTTATGTTATCAATTGCTGAATAGTGCATATTTGCACTTAAGAAAAATGGTTACCTTTAAGGTTAAGATGAAATCAAATTTAAGACGCTTAACCAATACCGCTCAAGAAACAAAATTAACGACCCATAACATGTATGCATTGTGTTTTCCGTTTTTTTTTCTATAATTTCTTAAGTATGTAATATACACATGTTTTAATGATATAATCTAAAGAAACAGATTATTTCTGTGTCTGGACAGCGTTTCTTCAAACGAAATTTCAAATGTTGAATAAGTGCCCGATAGCGCAGTGCTTGGTACAAGCGCGTCTCACCTATGTTTAAATCCCCACTTCAAGTTCGGATTTGCTCATCATACCGGACAGGTTGGGTTTCCTGCGGGTGCGTAGCCCTCCCAAAATGCCCCCTCCTCCTACGCATACCCACAGCAGAAGACCACGTCAAAGCTTTCATAAAGATAGCAAGAAGTTGTAAACTTAATTCACAATTATTCCCATCAATTGTGAGTCTATCAATTTTTTTCGCATAAGTTATGTGCACACTACAGGTCCTCACATAATCTAACCTCAAACGCGGAAGGTTCTCAATAATTTAGAAATTGTCACACAATCATACACGTAATACATTCCTTCGTTTGTTTTGACATGTGAATGTGGAGCGTTTTCTAACGGGGCGCCCTTGGGGTTTGTCTAATTAGTTCGGGTCGAACCTTCACTGAAGAGTTGTCTAATTGATTCTTCATTACATATGTCAAGGGTGACTTGATTCGATAGTACGGTTTCCATTTGCGGTCTAATTTATAATTACGCTTAAAGTTTTTGTAGTAAACTGGGTCATTGATTTTATATGTAATGTCTTGCGCATTTTTGTTTGCGTACTAAGCGCGTTTATGTTAAACGTTTTGTATTTGGGTACATTCTTTTTTTTAAATAAATTGTGTTAGTCTTCCAATATTATTGTATGTTTATCTGTACCGCGGTATTTACGTATAGGTTTTAACATATTGTCAATTGAAAGAAGAAAGGTGAGTTTTTTTATGTTTCTAAAGTAGAGAATCTCGTGGCTGCTGGAGACATACGTAGATGCAAATCCCATTGTTTCACATTTTATTGAACCATTTAGTTTCTGATTGAGTGGCACAAGCTGCAGAGTAATATGCGCTTGTTTTGACATGGTCGATATTCATCGCCTTCAATGTTTCAGTTAAGGCCGCGCTAGTAAATGTTTTACCATTGTCTGTTATTATCCTCATTCCATATCAATGTCGGCAATATATTTTGTTCATTAAAAAGTGAAAAATGCTGTCTGGGGATTTATCAGGCAATCGCAATGCTTCTACATACCGCGAGTGTTGATCTACAAAACAGAGTATATACCTATGTCCTGACAGTGTCTTTGGATACGGTCCATAAACATCTTCTCATACAACTAATAAGGGGAATGGTGGTATCGGGATATCAGGTGAGACTGGGGCCTTACATGCTTTCAAATTCTTCTCTGATAGATGACACATGTGTACTAGTAACCAAATAGTTTACGACATTTTGGACCAGTATTACACCTCATAATTGTAGGAAATAGACGTTGACAGTCTGTACGTTGTCATCATGACATTGCTTGACAACTGTTAAATGTTAAGGTAAAACAGTCTCTGGTTAGGGTCGTCGTCCACATTGGAAATTTAGTACTGTAAATTAACAACCAGAAGGAACGTATCCTCCTCAGCTGTGCTTGGTTTTCCTAAATGTAACGTTAAACTCTCTTATTTGAGATTCTTTTTCTTGTTCTATCTCAATGCATATTATGAAATCGTTTTAAATCGTTTAACACATAACAAATCAGTGTTCCATATAGCAATAGCCAAAATTTCAACGCTAGATGTGGTCTGGTAACATAGATTTAACAAGATACAAAATGCTCTTTTTTATTTTTTGTGGGACAATATATTCAACACATGTTCATGTACCATGTTAGTGTTCGTGTGTAGTATCAATATATATCGTTGCGGGAAATTAAAATGTTCATGTACCATGTTAATGTTCGTGTGTCGTATCAATATATATCGTTGCGGGAAATTAAAATGGAATATATTGCGCCACAAACAAAACACGAGCATTTTGTATCTCGTTAAATCTATGTTACCAGACCACATTTGGCGTTGAAATTTTTGCTATTGCTATATGACTATATGGAACACAGATTTGTTTATCGGTTAATTTTATTTTACAAAATACTAAACGAAATATTCGTTAATTTTAAGAGTTTATGGGGCTTTAAGTGGTTTATGGTCTGTCCGAATAACGAAATCTGCATTGTGCAAGAAGTAATGTAATTTGTCTAGATTTTTAAAATATGCTATGTAAAGGATTTAAAATGAAAAGTATCGGCCTAATCGTTCTGTGTGTATCGTTGATGATTAATAATGGTATCTTTCGGTCACGTGTTGTTTTAACAACTTAGGTAACAAATGTTGAACCGGGTTAATTATTTAAGAAATTCTTGCTAATTCATAAAATCATAAGTTTGGTTTGATTGTAAACAGTTTGTTTAAGGTTTGGCAAAACGTTTATACGCATTTTGTGGTTTTAAACAGTGTGTCTAGTAAATATCGTGATTGTGAAAACGTGTTTATCATCCTAGAGTCCGTAGAAATTGTCAAAATGTGAACATCCTAAATCGAAGAAAAAGCGGACGCCACTGTTTCTTAAAAGTCTCATCCTGAAATGACATTTCGATTCATGTCATTGACAACTTAAAACACGTGCTCTTTATAAACGATTACTATTAAAATTTTAATTTGACATTTGTGTCAATCTGAAAGGAATTTCCTTTGATCGATTTTATATTTGCTTTTTCTACATACGAGTGCTGGGTTGTTTCGTAACATATCGTGAGCACGCCTGCTAATCAGACTTATTTCCACTCCACAATCTACCATACTACGCAAATGAAAACCACCAGTTGCACTGATAAAATTAATTTGGACTACCACAAACAGCAATATTGAATGCCGACACGCTATTATTCCAATCATGGACGCCATAAAAATAAGAGTATCTTAGTTTTTTTGTCTACTTTTATATTGTCTTGGATACCTTCTCTTATAAAGTGTCCGATTTAAACAATGATTTTTATCATGTGTGTGGTTTGTTTTACTGCGTTGATCCACTGTGTATATGAATTTATCTCGCGTTTCCTTCGGTAGCAGTCTTGAATAACATGACACGGTTTCTTACAATAGCTACAACCTTTAGATGGTCTGATGTTATAATTTTTCATAGAGATTTGCTCGTTATTGGTAGAGGTGCTGTCAATTCTAATTATCTGCGTTTTCAATTTAAATCTAGTTCTGAAATTGTTCTAGCTCTTCACACATCGCGCGAGCAAAAGCTGCTCATAACTTTGTGAGATTTTCGCGCATACATTTAAGTCGTTAGTAGCCATTTTCATTTGTCCGCCAATGGAATTAACTGCCAATTGTCTTTCAATAAGTTCTTAATTGGCCTCAACATGTTCGTAAGCTTTGTACGCTTGAGAGAAAATTCGTTCTGCGTACAATCGAACGTTTTTCGTCCGTCTTTTGTTTGATTATTTATTATGAGGCAAAATCATACTGTGGGTCTTGAATTTCTTCAAACCTTAATTTAAGCCTATTTTTTTTTTTCCATGTGCATCTCAGATTTTTGGTCAATTATCGATATATGTAATCACTGACAAGTCCTCAACTTGATTGATACGCAGCTAATTCCCCCCCCCCGTAAATTTGTAAACTTTCCATTTTTTCAACATTTGAAATTCTATTTTAAAATTAGTTTGTGTTACAATCAAATGATTGGACAACTTGTGAATACTGAGTGCCCATAGCTATTGAAACACCTTTAATTTGTTCCCTTAAATTTTGACAAAATTGTGGGACTTCTTGGTCTACCATTTTTGATAATCAAGCGTTTGGAAAATAAATCAGTCACTCACCGGATTTTCAGAAATGGTCTGGTCTTGCGCTTTTGTCCGCTGTGGTCCCTGGTTCGAAATCGTTGTAGCAGTACTTCAGTTCGATCCATTGTCACACGCATAAATTAATTACGTGTAGCGTCGTTCGTTCAATTTATGAACGTGTAGCGTAGTTCGTTCAACTTATAACGCGTGTTGTAATTTGATGTAACGTCGCAATTTACAATAAAGGCATTGATAATATTATAGTATAGTTTAATAACCGTTTACATTTCTCTATCTACATTTCTTTTCTTCAAATATATAAGCATTTATATTCATGAATCCAGCCGTACCAAAATCTTCAAATAAGATAACAAACGGTCTGAATCCGTAATGAATTTTCAGGCTGGACTACACATTTTAATAGCTATATATCTACTAAAAATACATGCGCAGCTTATATTGAGGTTACGCCTGTCAACATTAGTGTCGTGTTCTGAGAAAACTGGGCATAAATCTTGTGCGTCAATTGTCATTTCAGATTAGCCTGTGCAGTCCGCACAGGCTAACCAGGGACGACAATTTCCACTTTTATGGAATTTTTCGTTTAAATGATGTCTCTTCTTAGCGAAAATTCAGTTTAGGCGGAAAGTGTCGTCCCTGATTAGCCTGTGCGGACTGCACAGGCTAATCTGGGATGACACTTTACGCACAAGCATTTTGCCCAGTTTTCTCTGAACACGCCACATTAATGGGTACAAACCCATTACTTACTAGCATTATTGGGCGTTTTCACGTATATAGTTTATTATTATAGTCTTATACAATATTAACAATTTTCACAATTTTGCAGATATAAAACAATATGATAAAACATTGGCAATTCATAAAATGAATTATAAGAGACTTATTCTGTGTATCGATGCACTTTACATGACAATCAATATACACGTTAAAAGCTATATTGCCACCACCAATCTTACCCATTGTCATACAAATGTGTTGCCGTATATTATCCAACATTGTGAATTGTGACATTATTGCACAAACAGTTAATCAACTAGAAAGAACATTCAACCATCATGACATACCATGATAAGATGATTAGTGGTGATAATATATACTTCTTACCTATTATAAACTTACAATAAGTTATCAGAATGTAGACAATTGCTCTATATCAGATTGAAGGGAAGTAACTCTTCAAACCCTATCGTTAAAATATCTACTTTTTAAGCCCTGAGGTGACCTTTCCTTCATTAACATTCAAATGCGCTAAGAAGCAAGTTTAGTGTGTTAGTGTTTCCCAGCCTATACAATGTACTGTCAAAATGTCTTTTAAGATTCATAAAATTGATAAATTGCATATGACCACTATACAAAAGCCTTATAAAGGGACTTTGATATACATACATATCAACATATTGTCTGTACACTCATACCAACTAACCATTGCTAATCATAGTACAACATAGTTGGAAAATTGGAAAATGAAGTGATGCCTGACAAAAAGAGAATATTGGCCTAAAAAAGACTACTTGACATTATAATGGTAATAAAGGCAACACTTGATAATTTAATAATTTGATGTTGAAGAAGAAAGTGTAAAGACACAAGACAGCTATTGATACATCAAAGTTTTCCAGTTTATATTGGTAGGAAATGAAGAGCAACAGTTAACTATACAACCTTAAAACCAACTATTCATATCTACAACCAGGATGAATACAATTACTCAAAGATTACATTACATAGTATTACACACAGGTGAATAAAATACCTCTTGACCAGGTTATTAAAAATCTGCTTTTTAGTTATTTACATAGATAAAATGAGCGTAATTTAAGAATTTTAAAACAGGATTTGGCAGTTATTCTTATCAAAAGTGGGTCGGAGAACACCAAAAAAGTCTTCCCTAAAAATGACATATTTTCAAAATTTGGATTAACTATACAGGCTTTCTGGGTAAGAACATGTGTAATATGGCTGTACACAGAACACTGAATCAGAACATGAGACTCATCTTCAATCGAGTCACAGAATGAACATTTGCGATCATTGACATCTACATTTTCATAACGCCCGGTTTCAATCCTAAGTGGTGCTACACCACACCTGAATTGACTTAACGCTGCACGATGATTTAAAGGCAGGACCATTTTACAATAAGTTTCAGAACCATAAACGTTTTTAAACAAATAATATTTGCTTAGTTTATTACGTCCATTACCTCGACCACTTCGGTCACGATTAATAGTTGCATGCCAGTCTACTACATACTGTTAAAAAATCTTGTCTCTTACAATTACAGGTAGTGCATAATTAGTATTCAAGGTACCCAAATCACAAAACTCTTCAAAGTTTAAACCGCTAAGCTTAGTTTTAACTTAATAGCACCAGTTTCTACAGTTAGCTTTGCCCTTGGATAGAGCCCAGAGTGCAATCTGTTTGTTAAGTCTGCATTCTTGCATTGCGCACAATCGACACCAATGACTGCATACACTTTTCCACTGTCGCGCAATAGTAGGAACCCAACCCATTTCGCCTTCTACAGCTGCATTGGGAGTGTGTATATCTACCAACCCCTAGAAAAAACCTCATCGCCCGATTATGTACTGCGTTAATACATGAATAGGATTTTGTTCCCCATATTGCCGAGCCATACTCTGTCACGGGCCAAACTAAACTATCATACAAATTGGTATAAACATCGTATGTAAACCCTCCTGCAGTTTTACATTAAGCAATAAGGAGCCCCAACGTCCGACTAGCAATCTGTGCAACCACCTTGGCTGTAATATTGAAGTCCAAATGTTTGTCGCATATGGCTAATTCAACAGGAAAAGTAGTCGAAATTAGAACTATACTAATTATTCTTAATTAACTTTATAATATTAGACGAGAATGTGTTCAATTTGTTCGCCCCATACAAGTTGAGCCTCGCCAATAAAGCTCGAAACTTATACGAAAAAAAAGCGGCCAATATGGAAAACACGGCCAATACGGGAAAAGGTCGGCCAATACGAGATTCAGCCAANAGGTGAAAGTGAACAAGCGAAGAATCACGGCCTTACCGAAACCGAAAGTACGGTTGATATTCAAATGCATTATTTTTCTCTTTCCGCGATATTGTTTGAGTCTGTTAATGCTGCATTAAAAAATATAAGTGTATATGCAGTGAAAACACCAAAAATAAACAACGGTTGCGATAGACACCTATAAACACAGCATATACTGTTAGATTAGTCTAATGTCACTTTAAAGAATATACTAATAAATTAATAATAATAATAATAAAATAATAAAATAATAATAATAATAATAATACAGATAATAATAATAATAAAGATAATAATAATAATATTGATGATAATAAAAATTATAATAATTAGAATAATAATAATTATAACAATACTACTACTACTACTACAACTACTACTAATAATAATAATAATAATATTAATCATCATAATTATAATGTTTATTATTATTATTATTAGCATATATTATTAGCATTATCATTCGTGTTGTTTTAATAATAATAATTATGATTATAATGTGTATTATTATCATTATTGTTATAATTATTGTCATTGGTATTTTATTTTTTATTTTTATAGGAGATAACATAAGAAACAATATTAATTGTTTTACAAAATAGTAAACATGTATTCAAAAATAGACATGGTTATGAGCCCATGAGTACACATTCGATAGAAACACACACTATATTCAAATTGTCTAACTCTACTTGGGCTAATAATACTTGCATACTTAAATTTAACATGTACATGTATTCACATTTTTCTTGTGATAACGTATTTAAATGTTTGTTCTATCTTACGTGCTTGCTCGAACTAAGGTCTGTGAATTGTTGTCCCTGTATTTCAGATTAATGTCGGGCAAGCAGAGAGCTACTACACTACAAAGCTTTCTCTACTTCTGGAGCCTGGCGTCAGCATCATTTTCGAGCTCATTCCGCACGTTGACGATTCGTACGTAAATAAACATAAACATATGACGTACACTGCTTATTCCTTCATGTACGCATTACACGTATTATGTTTGGACATCCGAATTGGTCTGAATATAAATAGATGGTGACACTTAAGACCGGTGTGTTCACCTACGCAATAGTGTTTGCAAATTTGTTCATACGACACATCATTGTGTCCATAGATGTTGCTTCTCATCTTACACGTGCGCTTATGCGCGTTGAATGATGGGAAATGTGTAGTAGTGTTCATGTTGCGCCAACATGTGCATGACACACTTCCATTTAACATTTGCAAAAGCATTAACCGCACATGGGCTGGACGTTACTTTGTTCATAAATTCACTCATTTAAATCAATTTTCAAATGCTTATCTCTCGGATTTGACAAATAAACAAACGTTGTCACCTCTAATGTGTATGCTTCTATACGCGTTTGGAAGTAAAAGCTTGCGCTGCATGACATCGTAAGTACGCGCTTGTTATTGTACATACATGTATAAAAGCATTTTTTTTTTACTGTTGGATGTTCAGACACTGTTTACGTTATCACGTTACAGCATCACTTTTTAAATAAAAAAAACAAAACAAAAATGATATTGACACTACTGTGGCTATGGCCGAAACATGGTTAGTACTTAAAACATTTAAATAAACAAAGTAACGTGTTTGTACGGTATATTTAATTTAAATATAACAATTCAAGAACGTATTCTTGTTTAGAACTGATTTAATTCTTACGCGGACTGTATCGTAGTGATTCACATTTTGTAAGGGTGTTCAAGCATGGACACAATTTTGGTCCTGCAACAAAAACGAGTAAACGTGTCGGTATCGGCGTTGACTTGCCTTTCATAATTTCACCAACATATACATGTGTTATTGATTGTACCATATACAAATGTTTTATCAATTTTATTTGATATTCCGTTGTCATTTTTTATACGTTGGTTTAAGATTGCGAGGATAAAACGTTGACATTGAAATTTCATATACTCGCTTGGAACATAATATTCACGGTTTATTTGTTATCTGTTGTTTTCAGAATGACGGTCAGCATTAAGACGACAGACGATGCATTTGTTATGCATCTCGTGTGTAGTGAACTGCTGGACTCAATGACCATCAGGAGTAAAAGTGATCCAAATGGAGTTTTTACAAATGTGGTCTCAATTGCTGGGTGTCCGTTTGTAAACAACGTGTCACAGACACTGGCGTTTGAAATACAGACAGACTTGGGCATACAGGTAAAACCATTTTCGGCGTTTCGAGTAATAAGAAAAGAAAAGACAAGTTTTTTTATTAAGTACAGAGTATATTATCTAGGATATAATGTGCTAAAATACAAGAAATCAGTGGTCAGTTTGTTCATGTAATTGTTTAATGGAAAAACTTTGAATTAAATACAATGTACAGACTACGTCACATTCATATGGAGAGTGATGTATGAGTATTTACAGGGTAACATAATGTCATATATCTAGTGCATATATTATATATTTTGCAACATATTAAAGAACATGTGGGTAAACAAATCCCATTACAGAATTGAATTTAAATGCTCAAGTCCTAATGTAAAATCTTGTGTCGAGAAATATCAGCAGAATAGTTGTGTAAAATTGACAAATGCATATACAGTGGTATATTTCTTCTACATCGCGATTATCGCACAGTATTCTCGGTTTCTAAGTATATTACTTATTCCATATCGAGCCGTGTTAATTAGCATCGAGTGTGAACAAAATATTGAAGCTTGTAACACATTTCCTCCGGTTAACAGGCAATATATCAAGATAGCTTTCATATGTAGTACAGGTCAATTTGTTATCTCCCTTTTCCAACTTGTTGGTACTCAGCTTACGCACAGGATTTGTAAGCCATTTTCTGAAACTGCTGCTGCTACTCCTTCTTTTGATGACCGGTGATGATTGGTTGTGCAGACTGCTGTGGGAGGTGCT
>VMBQ01009371.1:0-42029 GCA_007657795.1 Dreissena rostriformis
TGAGTCTCGTTAGTTTATTTACTTTATTATGTAGGAGTGCTGCGACACACTCCGCGTCCACGTATAATGCAGCCGCAGGCGCGGAAGGGCCTCATCAACTTCGGAACAAACACACACACTCACACACGCATGTACGCTAGCACGCACGCACGCACTAACACACGATCTAGTAAACATTGACAGATTAAAGACCACTCGATTTGCGTTTGGTGTTGTTACCAGGTCAAGTGTCATATACGATATGAATACTTTTTTTTCAACAGAGAATGTTTAGAATGTTGAGATGCAGATCGACTTACAAGGATTAATAATATATACTTCTTACTTGAATAACTGAGTTTACCATTTGCCCAATTCGGATACTTATTCTCGTTTTAAGAATTGAAAAAAATACCGTTAGCACTCTCAACCTACGACAAATGGGCAGTTGAAAGGATATACAATCAAACCAGTATTATTTCAGGAAATTATATATTTCCGGTAAAATCATAACGCGAGTTGAAATTTTTAAATATTATTCGGACTAGCAAATCTACATAAACCAGCAAAACTTTATTATACATTTTTTTAAACTGCATCATTCAGTTATATAAATGAATCAGCGAAATCAAAACTCGAAGTATACTATATTTACGGAACAGTCCACGCAATGCTATATGAAAAAAGAAATATTCCGATATATTTTTAAATATTTTTACTAACGAAATGTTTCATTTAAAAAAGAACAACAACATGCGAATATGAACAACATACACAGTATATTACGGACCATTGCATCTTATTGTACTAAGTATACCATATTCGTCAATAAAGACGTCAATGGGAGGATATCGCTTACAAAAACCCCGCACCAAATATTATGTGATGCTGACAGACAAAATGCCCCTCGTCAGCGAGTAAAATACTTGGTTACGCGTAGTTGGCCCTGTCGAAAATAATTATCATCAACCGTCAAATGGCCGAACTCGGTGTTGATAATTTAACAATGATAAAATGCGCTCGATTGGCCGACAATGAGTTTTATATCGCACCTGGCAACGTTCGCAAAGATATAGCGTATTCGCCATATATCAAAGACGAATTCGGTCTCTGTAAATACAGGTTCAGAAACGACAATATTGTGTTCTCAGACTTCAGTAATATCTTATTTTAATTACGGATTATTTTCGCTGGAACGGTTTTATCGCTTAAACCTTTAACTAGAGCCGAGCGTTGTGACAAAATGTCTGAATACATTATGTCAAAAAGGAAATCACATAATGTCGGTTACATTTTGTTTCGGATTTCTCGGCAACTGGGTACAGAAAAATGAGCCCAATGTTATTATTAAACATACACAACCGTCTATGTACCGAATTCAACTATGTAATTATTAGTGTTGAGACATTTGTGTATGTCTATTTATTGTGTAATTAACTGAATAAATAGCTCAATAAAATAAATGCATATGTAACATATAGGAAATCTATTTTGTTTGTGTATGGTTCTTATGCTATAAGAGCGAAAAAAGTTTTTATCTTTCCGATGTATTTGAAAAGTGTTTATGCGGTACTAAAGTTAAAGTACAAGAAAAGTCTGATTGTCATTAGCGCATCCAGTAAACTTTACTGCCGTGATAAAATCGCGCCGCAGTTTCATAGAGACGGGATCCATTGTGCGACGATAAATTGATTTGCGGGCAATCGTTTCTTTCTTTACCTTTCCGATGATAAAAGCTATCTTACGGAAATACGAGCGTCATTAAACGGCGCGAGTTTTCACATATTGTGCGCTCCAATCGACGATAAGACAGCGATGAAGCCGAGTCAATTGACAATATAATGAATGACTGTAAAACCGTTTATAATGTGTGTGTGATCGACATAAGCATTGATTCCTTATAACCTATCATAAGGCGATGTTCCGCGGACGATTGACGGAAAATACGGCGACAGATCATTACGGGCGTATAAAGTTGTTTTTTTTCCTGATCAGTTGATGAGAAAATGTGGCGATATTGAGCCTGAAACGTATACTTTTACGGTCGAATTGACCGATTACTTTATAGGATTTGTCACCAAAAATACTAAGTAAGAACGTTATCGAACGCCGCCGACACTTCCAGAAAGCGTTTGCAACAATTCATTTTCGTTACAGAATAGTGTCCTAGATCTACGATTCGTTTCTATATATTTCGTCAATAAATTGTCTATGAATAAACAATTGAAAACTGTTCCATTTTAACACCAGCTCTGTAAACGTTCAAGCGCCTCAATGACAAAACAATTGCAGAAGAGCATCTTAACTTATAATGAATTTTCCATACAATAAAAATAAATTCACAATTTTCTTGCTTTTAGTTTGTTTTCTCGCCGACAGTAACTTTACGATGTCAGCGTTGTGATTACAGTCTACACTCATTTCAAAGTTGGGGTCAATAGCAAGCTGACCTATTATTAACATCCAATAATATCAAAGTTAAACGATACTCGACAACTTGTATTTATCAACAATAATTAAAAAAAAAAATCATAGCAATTATGCGAAACCAAAACCACGAACACAAGTTTTCTTCAAAACATTTCCTATCAGAAAACTGTCTGTCATCAGACATATGTATTGCGGTTATAGTAAATCCTTCTTGTCAAGATCGCTCCATTCTTCCGGACACAAACTGCTCCAATAAACGCACCAAGCGTCTCAATGATAGGAATCACGCTTCAGTCCGTACCAGTAGGCGCCTTGGCAGCCACCATATCGTCGACACGTGACATGAAGTTGATCGCATCACGCACCGCCTCGGTGAGCCACAATGCGACAGGACATAATTCACTAAACGTTGTCATGGTTACTCGAGCGGGACCAATGAGAATCAATTAACGAAGAGCGGTTTATTAAATATTCCTGACATCGGAGTCGAGACAATATTGGGAGGTCGTGAGACATGACAAGAATTAAAATAACAATGTGTTTGATCATCCATTTTCGACGAGAAGCTCGATTTATTATCCAAATCCTGATAGTGATGTTAATCAGGTAGCGCTGAGGTTGTTCTAAATTATTTCAGTGCGGTCTGAGATGTTTCTGCCACGTGGTCTGATATTATTTTTATTACAATGACTGTATGCGTGCTGTGCAATTGTGTTTTTTTCGTTAAAAAATTGAATTGAAATTTAACGCCACGCTTGTAATGATAATGAACGTACTACAAAGATAGTCCTATTGGCAGTAAAATATAGAGATGTATCTTACTGGTGCCGTTTGATATTTTTAAGTCTTCAATGAATGTGAACAATTATACAATCTTCGATATTTTTATATTCTCCTCCTCCTCCTCCTCCTCCTCATCATCATCATCATAATCATAATCATAATCATCATCATCATCATCATCATCATCATCATCATCATCATCATCATCATCATCATCATCATCNTTATACGGCTGCGCACTATTGCCAATACTCGGGATTTCGAGTGTCTTTCATCATTGTACGAGTCACAGACTCTCGAGTGTTGCCATCGTCGTGGTGAACCCCAAGTGGGTTCGATATTTGCAACAATTAAAAAAGGCCCATTACGAATCTCCGGATGAGTTATTTGTTCAGCGGACCCGAAGGTATTCAGAAACAAAAGGGCCAAACTCAATACCGCAAAGGGAGTTGAGCTAATTAGTGGGCAAAGGCAAATGGACAGCGTGAAATTTACACCAAGTTCATGCGTGGGGCTTGCTCTTTTGACAATTGAAACGAACATCCTCGTCGCTTACGGACATATTGCGCCTGTGTAATTAGAGATGAAATGATAATTTGAAGCAGTTCATGATTTTCATCAACTTTTTCAAGAGCGGTGTCAAATTGGCCCCAAATGAGCCTCAGACATGTGGGAGTGGTATTGTAAAACAAGTTGTGAAAGGTCAAAAAAGACTCGACCATATTACTGGTAGTGCCAGTTTTCGGTGAAGACATCAATTTGACATGTGTGATTCATAAACATTCCTTTGGGCTATTATCTCACATTGAAAGTCTCAATTAAGGCAAACTTTCTGTTTCAAAATTGTTGTTACTCTTTGCTAGTCATTTGCGGATTCCTTTTCATTAATCTTTGAAAAATTGTGCGTGGTTAGTATAAATGTTTTTGACGTAAAACTTTGACAAAGAAAAAAATGATGTGTGTGCTTCTGTAATGGATGAGCATATTCTTAATCTTTTCAAACGTTTTTCCTCAACAGTTTTAGCAGGTAATTAGCTTATTTATTATTAGAAATGGCTAATTTGCAATTACTTTACCAACTTATACACTTTTGCACACTCAACTCGTCTCTTTCCCGGAATTTGCTAGGTTTTTGGGCCGCCATCTGGGCGGCCATCTTGGATTTACGCCCAATTGAAACACCATTTTTCGTGGGAACAAACATTTTCTTTTACCAAATACAATGAAGAACATGATCAGCATATTAAAAAAGACCTTTCAATCATGCATCGTGGAATGCCGAAAGACCTTCCAATCATGCACCGTAAACCCCCGTTCCTACTTGACTAATAAGACTTAAAGGTATCAAGTAAACACGCATCTTTAAAATTGGCGGCAAAGGCCCGTGAAATAGTGCTATTTTAATATATGGACCCAACGGTCATTGCATTTACTTAATTGAAATGTATTTTAGATTAACAATTAATTAAAAGCTAAAAATGATATGAAAACCAACAAAACTATTTTATTAAAGCATAGATGTACGCAGGGCATGAAGTTGAAAAAAAACACCGTCGTATATAACATTGGCATTTACTCTGTCAATAGGAACTAATAAATTATCTTGACAGGGAACTGAAATCAAAGTACGTTTCATAATTTGCAGCAATAGATGTAAAGGTTTCCGGCCCCTTGTGAGACATAATTAATGCTAAAACGGTACTTTAACCATTTAGAATTAGGTACAGTGGGTGATAAAACATGATTCCAATTGGTGTCGTCGCGGGTGCAATATTTCTCAAGACCTCTTTGTGCGGTGATATGTTTTAATTAAGGGACACACACAGAGGGCTTGTACAGCGCAATTGCACACGCGATGATCGATGCAGCTTGCTTTCTTCTCTGTTTCATTTGAAATAATACACACGATCGTTAATTGATTACGTTAATGTTTACACGGGAAGTTTGACACCGATGTTACATGATCGATTCATCTGCTAGCTATAATGTGTTTATTTTAAACTGCGATACATAAGTGCGATACATAAAACACAGCTTAAAAGCACTCGGGCTTAAGTTCTGCTTCATAACTTTTTCTAATCTGTTGTATTAACACGCGTTGTAATTGTTTTTTTCTCTTCATTAATGAAGGTATATGGTATAGAAATGATATAGGTTGCGTTACGAATATTTATATACATATTAATGTTAGTCGGTCCGCACAAAGGTAAATATTTTTAGTTCATTATCTTTATGACTATGAAAATGTTTTTCACATATTTCTTTAAATCAACGTCAACCTCATTGATAGTCTCTCATATTGTTTATTTTATATGTTTAATTTGAACATTTTAATCATGTTCTTATTATCTATTCCATGCTTTGAAATACTTCCAAACTAACAGTCAACGTATCTTAGAGGTAATCTTAACACCATTATTATGTAATGTGTTTTCATATAAACAAACGCATTTATTTCAATTTTGATAAATTGTTTTTCTTTCATAAAATGAACCATCTTGAACATTATCAGTGATATTTACTGGAAACTTAGTGTTCTTAATAACTCTCAATATCACTACTCCAATAGAAGAAAATCAAACGCCATCAATGGGCCATCATTATCTGGGAGCATGATTACGTTTTCTAATTTGTTTAATTTGCTCGTTTATATAGTGTCATTTCATTGAATCGGTGGCAATTGAATTTGTTTTAATTCAATTCCTAGTAATTGCTATAGGAATCAGGAATACTAAATGCACTATCCCGGACCCATCACGTTAAAGTATTGCNACACGCGACCGGAAGTTGATCGCATCACGCACCGCCTCGGTGAATCACAATGCGACAGGACATAATTCACTAAACGTTGTCATGGTAACTCGAGTGCGACCAATGCGAATAAATTAACGAAGAGCGGATTATTAAATATTCCTGACATCGGTGTCAAGACAATATTGAGAGGTCGTAAGACAAGTCGAGAATTACAATAACAATGTATTAGATCATCCATTTCGACGAGAAGCTCGATTTATTATCCAAATCCTTATAGTGATGTTAATCAGCTAGCGCTGAGGCTGTACTAAATTATTTCAGTGCAGTCTGAGATGTTTCTGCCACGTGGTCTGATATTATCTGTATTACAATGACTGTATGCGTGCTGTGCAATTGTGGTTTTTTGTTTAAAAATTGAATTGAAATTAAACGCCACGCTTGTAATGATAATGTACGTACTACAAAGATAGTCCTATTGGCAGTAAAATATAGAGATGTATCTTACTGGTGCCGTTTGATATCATCATCATCATCATCATCATTATCATCATCATCATCATTATCATCATCATCATCATCATCATCATCATCATTCCCATCCCCAATAGCAGCAGCAGCAGCATCAGAAGCAGCATCATAATTATCCACATCATCATCATTAGTATCTTTCTTTTCATTATTATTATTATTATTATTATTATTATTATTATTATTATTATTATTATTTTATACAAATTCGTATAATATTATATTGATTTGCAAAATACAAATCGAATAATAAATCTTCAATTATATTGCTATGTTCACGTTCTCTTGTTTAAAATGCAAAACAATCTTCAATCTTGTTAAGGTAAAATGACAACATTTAATTTTTATAAACACATATATGTGTATTCAAAACATAAGTATGAAACCTACACTGTAAGTATTAAATAAATGAATCTACTTTATATTATTTTATTGTTTTCAAATGGCAAAAAGCAAGTTGTGGCAGCAGTGTTCTTACCAGCACCGATAGGGCCGACCAATGCATGTGAGGAGTTTGTACTCAATCGGTAAAGATTTTGTTGAATTACGTGTGTCATGAGTTTGTGCATGCGTTCGAATCCTATGCAACCATATATCGAATAATAATCTAATGGATACGTTGAACGGTTACATGTATAATTTAAACATAAAAACATA
Organism: Dreissena rostriformis; assembly: GCA_007657795.1. Taxonomy (NCBI): domain Eukaryota; kingdom Metazoa; phylum Mollusca; class Bivalvia; order Myida; family Dreissenidae; genus Dreissena; species Dreissena rostriformis. Next base: position 7,132 of record VMBQ01009371.1, read on the forward strand.
TATTGTCCATACACATGAAGTACGTACACATACTCGCAAAGACGGCTTTAAAAATGGTTTAAATACATGCTTATGAATATTCACGTTAAAGGGTTATACCATCAATAAATATGATGCACTTCGTTTCGTCCCGACTTCCCAGGTTGCTCATCCTTCACGCAGCCACGACCATACAAACACCTGTCGTCACCCGGCGTTTGTGTCCCTGTCTTGCGATTATTAACTCAGCGGCACTTTATGTCACTTTTCTTTAACATGACGACTATGTTACGGTCACCCTCATTGGTAATGATGTGTTCCGATATACTGGAATGGGAGACACGTAAAGCTCGGTCTTTGATATTCGACCCTTTGAGAGAACTGACGGGTATAGGGTATTTTGTTTTTTTCCGTATATCGCTCAATACAAAAGGCAGTGGATAACTATATAGGTAGCGAGGAGATTATGAGTTAAAAAGCAATGAGCCGTTAATTGAACCATCTTGTCCTTTTAATTTAGAGTAAAAAAAGGCAACGAGTCGTTTATTGAACCATCTCGTCCTTTTAACAGAAATCAAACTCAGCGATTTTAGCCAGAATTGAACTGTGTTTTGTGATATTTTTACACCGCTATACAGATTCTAGTGTTGCTAAGTCAGGCATTCCAGAGATACGTTTTATATATTTCTTTTGCCAATGCTTTAACTACGAATGTATGTAAATGTATCAACGAATGCACTTGTTACTCAATGTATCATTAAATTATCATGGTTGATGCATGGACGAAATGTTATTCAACACGAGCCATCAGTTGCGAGGCCAATTGTAAAGAGCGTGTGTATCTAGTTGAAGCTTGTGTTTGTCACGAATAGACTTGGGCTTATATTGTCACATATGTAAAAGTACAGTATGAATGAAGACTGAGATCTGATTCTTCATTAACGTTTATGTAAAATCGTAGTTTTTGAAAGACAATCAAATTATAACATCAGAGGCTTCAAGCAGATCTACAAAAGGCCGCAAAGTCGAACACTGAGGGGTTTACAGTTTGTAAGATATATTATTAGATCAAATCAAAATGAAACATGCAGCACGTCCTCGATAAATCACGTACAATTTCGCACAACATTGGCGCAAACAACCGCGCCATTATACGCCTGCTCACTATTGCCAATACTCGGGATTTCGAGTGTCTTTCATCATTGTACGAGTAACAGCCTCTCGCGTGTTGCCATCGTCGTGGTGAACCCCAAGTGGGTTCGACATTTGCAACAATTAAAAAAGGCCTTTTACGAATCTCCGGGTGAGTTATTTGTTCAGCGGACCCGAAGGTATTCAGAAACAAAAGGGCCGAACTCAATACCGCAAAGGGAGTTGAGCTAATTGGTGGGCAAAGGCAAATGGACAGCGTGAAATTTACACCCAAGTTCGCGCGTGGGGCTTGCTCTTTTGACAATTGAAACGAACATCCTCGTCGCTTACGGACATAATGCGACTGTGTTATTAGAGGTGAAATGTAAATTGGATGCAGTTCATGATTTTCAATTGTTCAAGAGCGGTGTCAAATTGGCCCCAAATGAGCCTCAGACATGTGGGAGTGGTATTGTAAAACAAGTTGTGAAAGGTTAAAAAAGGCTCGACCATATTACTGGCAGTGCCGAGGTTTCGGTGAAGACATCAATTTGACATGTTTGATTCATCAACATTCCTTTGGGCTATTATCTCACATTGAAAGTCTCAATTAAGGCAAACTGTCTGTTTCGAAATTGTTGTTACTCTTTGCTAGTCATTTGCGGATTCATTAACATTAATCTTTGAAAAAATGTGCGTGGTTAGTAAAAATGTTTTTGACGTTAAACTTTGACAAAGAAAAAATGATGTGTGTGCTTCTGTAATGGATGAGCATATTTTTTAATCCTTTCAAACGTTTTTCCTCAACAGTTTTAGCAGGTATATAGCTTATTTATTATTAGAAATGGCTTATTTGCAATAACTATACCAACTTATACACTTTTGCACACTCAACTCGTCTCTGTCCCGGTATTTTCAAAGTTTTTGGGTCGCAATCTTGGCGGCCATCTTGGATTTATGTCCAATTGAAACACCATTTTTCGTGGGAACAAACATTTCCTTTTACCAAATACAATGAAGAACATGATCAGCATATTAAAAAAGACCTTCCAATCATGCATCGTGGAACTCCGAAAGACCTTCCAATCATGCACCGTAAACCCCCGTTCCTACTTGACTAATTAGACTTAAATGTATACAGTAAACACGCATCTTTATAATTGGCGGCAAAGGCCCGTGAAATAGTGCTATTTGAATATATGGACCCAACGGTCATTGCATTTACTTAATTGAAATGTATTTTAGATTAACAATTAACTAAAAGCTAAAAATGATATGAAAACCAACAAAACTGGTTTATTAAAGCAAAGATGTGCACAGGGCATGAAGTTGGAAAAAAACACCGTCGTATATAACATTGACATTTACTCTGTCTATAGGAACTAATAAATTATCTTGACAGGGAACTGAAATCAAAGTACATTTCATAATTTGCAGCAATAGATGTAAAGGTTTCCGGCCCCTTGTGAGACATAATTAATGCTGAAACGGTACTTTAACCATTAAGAATTAGGTACAGTGGGTGATAAAACATGATTCCAATTGGTGTCGTCGCGGGTGCAATATTTCTCAAGACCTCGTTGTGCGGTGACATGTTTTTATTAAGGGTCACACACAGAGGGCTTGTACAGCGCGATTGCACACGCGATGATCGATGCAGCTTGCTTTCTTCTCTGTTTCATTTTGAAATAATAAACACGATCGTTAATTGATTACGTTTATGTTTACACGAGAAGTTTGACACCGATGTTACATGATCGATTCATCTGCTAGCTATACTGTGTTTATATTAAACTGCGATACATAAGTGCGATACATAAAACAAAGCTTAAAAGCACTCGGGCTCAAGTTCTGGTTCATAAATATCTAATCTGTTGCATTAACACGCGTTGTAATTGTTTTTTCTCTTTATTAATGAAGGTATATGGTATAAAAATGATAAAGGTTGCGTTACGAATATTTATATACATATTTATATTAGTCGGTCCGCACAAAGGTAAATATTTTTAGTTCATTATCTTTATGACTATGAAAATGTTTTTCACATATTTCTTTAAATCAACGTCCACCTCATGGATAGTCGCTCATATTGTTTTTTTATATGTTTAATCTGAACATTTTAATCATGTTCTTATTATCTATTCCGTGTTTTGGAATACTTCCAAACTAACAGTCAACGTATCTTAGAGGTAATCTTAACACCATTATTATGTTATGTGTTTTCATATAAACATACGCATTTATTTCAATTTTGATAAATTGTTTTTCTTTCATAAAATGAACCATCTTGAACATTTTCAATGTTTTTACTGGAAACTTAGTGTTCTTAATAACTCTCAATATCACTACTCCAATAGAAGAAAATCAAACGCCATCAATGGGCCATCATTATCTGGGAGCATGATTACGTTTTCTAATTTGTTTACTTTGCTCGTTTATATAGTGTCATTTCATTGAATCGGTGGCAATTGAATTTGTTTTACTTCAATTCCTGGTAATTGCTATAGGAATCAGGAATACTAAATGCACTATCCCGGACCCATCACGTTAACGTATTGCTGGATCAAACGGTCGCGCGGCGGAGAGAAGCGTCGCTTATCGCGGGGCCATCTCCGAGAGCCGGCAGTCTATGACGGCTGATATTTCCGAGGAATAATACACCACTTCCCTAATTGCTGATGCCATGAATCGTATCGCCGTAATCAGAGCGCTGTATTTGTATTTTGTTAATGGACGATGTGTAATCAGGTAGTTTAAATCGTAGAAACGATAGCGGAAATTGCTAAGAGCAGGTGCTTCGACCTGGCGGGTTCAGGCGATAACAANGGCCAGACACTAGACGCTTGGATGAAACTGGTCTTCGTACTATCTCCCATACGGGACCACAGAAGATGATGAGATGAGATGAACTATAAGTGTTGAACATTTTCGTTTTTTTATTATAAACGAATGAGTATTAGATATGGCAGTTGTATTAGTGAAATCATACATGATAATTTCATACGTGTCTTAAATATGGAGAAACTATGTCATAAAACATGTAAATCACATGAGGTACAAACTATGTTTTGTGAAAAACAATGACAATATCACTTATGGGATAGTTTATTTATTTATAGCATATGCTTTTACTATAACTTTTTGGCGTTGGTGCCGTTACAACACCAATTTAACAAAACCAGTTGCTGGCAAAATAATATGTTTGCTATCCGTGTCGGTGTAATTGCAATAATGTGGATGTGACGTTTTAAAGGAAATTAACGATAAAAATCAGTACATGTCGAATTATTTCTTTTAACGCATAAACGGTAAAATATGAATCTATTTTGAAATGTCTTTCAAACTTGGGGAGTGACAATGTATCTCTCAGCTAGGGAAATAGCAAAAGAAGAAATATTGTGTTCTCATATCTATGTAACAAGAAAAGATGTTGATGGAAGGTCCTTATCCAAAAGTGTACACAAATAAAAGCGGCTTTCAACAATACATTAGATACAGCGATATTTAATATTATATTGGTTAACGAAATATTGCAATACCAAGTTGCTAGAGATTTTCCAGAATTGAAATCTAGCACAGGTTGAAACACGGCAATTTAACAAATATCTTCGCCAGCACCGGATTCACAGTACGTCCAATCATGGCATATGTGATGCTTTCTCAAGAGAGCACGAAGCTCATGATCTGGAAATATAATCGAGCCCCAAATGGTCGTTAATGCATTCAATAGAACATCCAATGTTTGTAATGTCAGGACAAGTCAATCGGTTGAAAAGGCCGTATCATTTTGTAATCGAAAAGAGAGCGTGTCTTTTGGGAGGTTGTAATTAAAACGTTGAAATGTTATCTCGGCTGATTTCTGGCAATATGTTTTATTCTCTTCACAATCTAGTTCATTTAAGTAATTGAACTGGTTTTAATTATGAGAGTCCCGCTCCCGCACTGCATGTACGTAAAAGTTAAAAGCGAAAAAGGTGTGCGCATTCAATGTTTGATATTTTTGGTTAATACTGATACTTATTTACTTAACTTAAGAATACTAAAATTAACCGAACAAATAAGTGCAGTTTTAAGTAAAAAGAGATTATCAAATGTATTCACTAGCGTTATTATATGTTAAAACCGTCTAAACCGTTAAACAATTATTATGCGGATTAATCTAATAAATATGTTACTATTGTTCAATTGAAGTCATTCGTCAACAAACCTAGATCATTGGACACACATATCGCCCTTGGTTGTCCGCGCACACAAATAATATTGACGTAAGTGCATTTTTATCAGAAGGACCGATGTAAACACAACACATGTGAACAAATTTTTTTTTTAAATCAATGGCATTTCTTTATGTGCTAGAAATGTTATCGCAATAAATCAGACCATCCACACTAGCGTTTTAATAAAAGCATGTTATATTTATAATGGCTCTGGAAAAAGCTTTTGTAAAACTATTCAGGTAATGAATATGAATGAATCATTCGAAGTTGATGGTTTTGATAGAAGCTTTACTTGCATGACCAGCACGTTCCCAAGACGCCTTGTACATTCTCCACACACCCGAATAAAAACTCTTCTTTTAGATGTTATATATTTTGATTTGATTTGTTTTCTAATTGTTCCTAAGTGGAGATTGATCTATGTTTATGATGTTTTCAAAATTACGTATGGTGGCAATTATGCAGATGCATTCTTTGATTGCTCTTGTTAAATGAAAGAAGTCAATGTTATACATCATTAATAAGCATCACACTGTAAAACTATAACAATATTGCAAAACAATAGATCGTTCGATGATATCAAATATTCTCATTTACGTTGTCCATCAAAATTGATCATAAAATACATTTGTACAATACCTGTGAAGTTTGTTGTAAATTTGTAAAGTTAACATTACGGTGTATGCTATATTTAAATGCGTTTACTGTATGAAAGGTATGTGTAAATGAAAAAGCACACGCACTATGTTGTGTCATAAATCGGGCTTGATTTATATTAAATGACATATTAAATGACAGCTGCTTGTCTGACTTTTTTTGCTTTAATATTTCATTATTTTAATAATAAACTATATAAAAAGACTATTGATTAAACAAGAAACGTTTATCAAATATACGAACCGTCGTAAGAATAAATTCTTAAATCATGCGCTTGCTGTAAGATGTTGCATGTTTATCTACTACAATTGTAATCACAACATACAGTTGACGTTAAACTCGTTTATACACTATGCGAACGTTTGATGAAAATTACTGCGTTAAGTGGGTTGAGGTTTTTTAATTTAAATAACTTTTTATTCTGCTTATAATTAAAACCATAGTTTGACATCATACTCATGTCTTGATAATAGTGCATATACTGTTTTTGAAAATCGTACCAAACAGACCTGCTGATGATAACTTATCTTTTCTACAACTATAGTATACTCGCTGAACAGTGTGAACACATTGTCTACATTCAAATACACACGAATTGTTTTAATGAAACTTAAAAGCACCAATTTATGTTTGAAAAAAAAATCAGCTTTTTCCAATGTTATGCAGTAGCGAAACACAGAAGTGCTTTTAGCGCTTTAATTACAGATGGTAAATTCATACCTCAAGATCGTACTGTGCATGATGGCTTGGTCAAACTGAGAAGATACATACAATATCCTTTCACTAGTTTTTTTTCACATACACGATGTAATATATAATAATGCCTCAACTGGTTATATACAATTAAAACGATAGTAATATCAGATAATTTACAATATAGCTGGTATTTATCATGGGATCATACCATTAACAATTCTAACATATAGAAATAATGGTTAAGATACTGCGCTTAAGAGGATTGGATAGAATCATAAAAATAATGCATCAACCAATACAAAACACATAAGTTATGTATACACATACTATTCAAAATAAGCACACCGAATGATACTGTAAACAATCATTGTAATTTCTGAAGCAGATTTGTTACCATGTCAGTCTCTTGAATATATTGCACAACATTGTAAATCCATTTCAAGAAACAACTACGCAGACTTAAAGTTTTTATTTAAGTTTTTTAATCAAGAAGAACGAAACAAAGTGGACGAAGAAACAACACTTGCTCACAAAGCGCACGTGGAGTCCCTGGGGACAAGTGAAGAAACGGTTGGCAAACTTGAAGATGAATTAAAATGTGGGTTGAATAACGATTCAATAGCGGTGCTGTCTTTTGGCACGCCATTAATCAAATCATAAAAATTAACTGTTTGGTTTGGTTAATTGCGGACAAGTATGTCTTTTGTAGTTACCATCAGCAAATTGATAAATATGCTTTTTATCGTGCCTTCTCCCTAGGCAATTACAAATGAACGAATAAACAACACTTTCCTGTGAATATGTATAATTCGGTGATATTATTTTTAATGATATATAATTATTTGGCATGTTAATACCCATAGAACATGATATCAATCGTTTGATACTTTTTACTATTAAATGCTGATGGGTTGAATATGAACATTTATATATTTACACTCTATAGCGGTGCTGTCTTTTGGGACGCCATGAATCAAATCATATAAAAAATAACTCTTTGTTTGGTTAATTGTGGACAAGTATGTCTTTTGTAGTTACCATTAGCAAATTGATTCATCTTTTTTTCATCATGCCATCACCCTAGGCAATTACAAATGAACCAATAAATAACTATTTCTTGTTTACTGTTATGTTTTTAGTGTGCGCAACATATTTATTTGAAGATAATATATTTTCCTGAATCTTATTTATTCCAAACGCTGCTTAAAGGCATTAAAACGCGTCTGAGTTATGTATATGTATTCTTTATAGCATAGCACATTCTCTTTGAATCCTGAGAAAATAAAAGTGTTGCAAGTTTTAGTTATGTTTTAACCAACTTAATGCTGACCTTTTTAAGAAGATTCACCCTGTAGCCAGTATAGCTACTCGAACGTCCTTTAGTTGGAACACTTGTTTTATGGGCACGAAATTAAACATCCATTATTATATTAGAGAAATGGTTGAGCAAACTATTAAAAACAATGAATTGATGATAGACGGGCGGCATCGCAACGGAATGAGCGGAGGTCGCAAAGCATTAACGCACATTTAGCGTGAAGTTAAGTTAATTGAAAGTCGAAGAAGCGTGTGTCCCTAGTCGACTGGGAAAGCCAAAATTCCTGGCGCTATTGACGGGATAAACATTTACATTTGAAATCGGAACTATTAGCGTTATTTCATTAAATGGACTAAGCGACGCGAAGCCTTATACTTCTATTAAGGACTAATTGCTTAGCCAAATGGAGGGGGAAAAGTAAATGGCGTTTTATGGTCTTGATAATTACTGTGCGGGCTTTACACATAGAAATGCCACGAGAACAGGTGATGGATCACGACGTCTTCATAATATCCATGCGCTACCATGTTATGGCATCATCGAACTCCACTATCACTTAAAATATAACTGAATTTGTTTACTTTGGGTTTCGTCTCTAACTGGCATATATGGTGCAAGGTTACCTTCTTTAGCGGATTATAGATTTACCATGTAATTCATTTAAGCCAGTATTTGCGTTCACGTTTGATATTTCTGTCGAAAGCTCTAGTGGAGCTCTAATTGTTTTTGCCTTTTTATTAAGAACACCGTCATGTTTATTCCGTGTTTCCGGATATTTACATAATTTAAATCGCATATGTATTTAAAAAAAAGCACACACAAAAAACACACACACAGTTGAAAGTCAAACAGTCAGTAAAACAGAAGAAATATTTCCGGATATTGACATTATTAATTTTATTTAAAATGCAGTTTTATTTTAAAAACAAAAACAGTTCAAAGTCCGACAGCCTAAACAACAGAAGAAATTGTATTGCAAATGGTCAAATAGTATATTAAAGTATCCAAGAAACTCATATTAATGTCGATACTATAATATATGATCCGACCTAGTGACCGATAACTTCGCGCGAAAGTAAAATTTTGTTGTAAGATAATATTATTGCTTCACATTTGACAAATAACTGATATATCAAATATAAAAAATGCCTTCTGTGACAGCCAATCCATGACTCTGGATGGTTTAATCGCGTGCCCGGTTGGTCACAAGTTCACATTTGTTTTGCACATCCTGTCATTGATTACAACGCTCCCTCCTTTGCAAAACATTATGATGACAAATATTTCCGAGTTCTCTTCAATACGGTGTTCTGCTACATAATTTGTATTAATACATTCTATAGGCAACTAAGTACGCGTGTCTGACAACCGATAAAGCGCATCATTGCAAACGCGTTTCAATTTTTGAGAAGGTCGTCAATTTCGTTCCGCTGTTTGCCGCCATTAAGCACGTACAGTTCACTAATGAGTTAATGGATTGCTATAAGAGGGGGACTGCAACCGAACAAAGGTGAACTTTATAAAACCAACGATTGCTTATTTGATAATGCGAAACACGTTGCTAAGCTGTTGATTGCATTTTGTTTCTGTTGACAATAAATAAACATATAAGGAACCAGTTGTCTCTTCCACTTATTGGCATGCAGTAAAAAGTAAATATAATGATAAAGTTTAATTTGAACAATATTCTAAAAGCTATGTTTAAAAAAAGTATTGTCTGATTTGATCGAGTTATAGAGCTACAACGTCACATTTACAGCTATTGCAGATGGAAATATTTACCTTATATCGGAAATCAAATATAGTTATTGTCTGATTTTTTTTTAAATATAATTATGTGAACGCTAGAACCGCAATAAAAAATTACTTAGGATTAGTCGCATGAATGCCTTTGGGACCAGAGGCGCGCACTCTGCCATTTGTTTGGTGATCATATTAAACCTTTCTAAAGACCAAACATTAAATATAAACACGCTTATTGTACTGAGTAATGAAAACTTGCTCTTTTGTCCCAGACAGTAAACAAGAAGTCCCAATGCAGATATCGTCATGTGTGACATTGCTTTCATGCCGGGTCATGTCGACGAACTGTAATTTTAATGATCTGTATAAATGTTGCGTCTCTTTTATTTAAGATAACTTTCGTTTGATGAAAAATCTTTATATTTTATGTATGATGCTTTGTTGTGTCTGTATAGTACATTTATAGAGAACACGATAACTTTGACTGTGATTTTTGTTTGTTTTTAAAGTTTTTTTTTTGTTTTTGTTTTTTATGTTTCGACCTTCGATATAAATTAGGCCGCCAGTTTTGACTTTAAAACATCTTACAGCTGATCATCTTAACTCCGGATTAAAAAAACTGCTGTGTAGGTAGGCAGCCATATCAGAAAGATGCCCCGTGGGAGACTTGAATCTTCCACCTCCCTCTCCATAGGAGAACGCCATTAGCAGTAGACCACGTGGGCGGTTTGTACATACAATTAAGTTAATGTTTGCATTATAATCACAACAATACTGATTTGCTCCCTTTCCAGTTGGAATGTCTCATTTAACTACAATGTGGAAATTTAATGTACATGGTATTCTATGAATAAAACAATTTTTATTTATCTAAAGAGTTAGCAAAATATTTACCGGTTCATATTTATGAATTTTAAATATAAAACCAAATCAATTTAACTACGCAAATCAATCATAAAAATCACGTCCAACTGTAAAGATAATTAGTAAATCATTGAACAAGTAATTCACATAGCGGCGTGCTAAGACCTGTGTTAAATCGTATACTTGGAGTAGTACCTTATTTACAATTCAACATCGAAATACATTAATAAAATAAATTGCTGAAGTCACTCACTATTATGTAAATATTGAAAGTTAGCTCTATTCCTTATTATGGCCAACTGGTGAGTTATTATGGAACTCTATCAATTACCAAGCACAGGACTGAACAATATGCGCAAACGTTTTCATTTTAACAGACTTCGAATAACATGTTCAACTTCGGCGAACCCGCATGACATTGGGGCCGTAATATTACGACCTGTGATATTAAATGTGTCAAAAACAACGAGAATTAATATTTCCACCAATCGTCAAGGGACCAGAGCGTTCTGAACAATAATTGACTTCAGATCTCACTGAGATTCGCTGCAAGTCGCAAGGATAACGCCCATCCTGTCTCCACAAGCTTCTACTATTACCGTTTTCCATATTGCAACCTTAGGCAGTGTTTCAGAAGCCTTAAGATCATCTAAAAACACCAGCGAGTTTCCCAAGATGTCAACGTATTAAATATGCTGGAAAAACAATCGGGTTATAAAGAAACAGTTCTAGGGGTTATTTCGACGACATATGGCACTGATTGCATCACAATTTCCTCCATTAACCAATTGGTATTTTTTTTCTTTAACATATGTTGAAAATGGAAATGGAAATGAATAAATCTTAGCTAACGATTACGCGCCATGTGAACCTTTAATACAGCAAGACATAAATGTTAGCTTACGACTATGTTTCATGTGAGCATTCAAATACGTGTACATGATTCACATTTGTATTCATAAAATTGACAAAACGATATACCACTCCATACAATATTTGTTTGAGCCATATGTGAATGTACTTCGTAGAAAGGTGGGCTGAATGTAGATAAGTATATTTCTGGCTCAAAAGCTTTAAAATACCGACTAAATTCATATAAGATTAGAATGTTTGACATGATAACTTATTGTAATACAACTTTTATAAGCAGCATATATGCATGTTATCAAATTACTCACGCTTTGCTCTCTTGATTTAATTCTAATGCACCTATTCTCCTAACCCTGTTTTATCCGAAAACAAAATGTGATATTATTTTTTTACTGCTTAATTACGCCTTCGATATATACATATTTTTATAAAAAGAAAACATAGCGAATGCACATTTTGACCCGATCATGGCTTCTTATAATTGATTCACGAACTTGGCGTCATGAATATGTTTATATATTTACAGACTTAACATAGATTTACCAGTAGTGTGGTACGAAGTGGTAAAGGACAAATCGGCTCGAATCCGTGATTCCGGAAGTGAAAACCCCGTTAGAGCTTTCTTCCTGTGCGCCATATTCGAGTCAACAACATGTCTGTATAGTACATTTATAGAGGACACGATAACTTTAACTGTGATTTTTGTTTGTTTTGAAAGTAAATTCTTGTTGTTTTTTTTGTTGTCGAAACATAATATCGATATTAATAAGGCCGCTAATTTTGACTTATAAAACATCTTACAGCTGATCATCTTAACTCCGGATTAAAAAAAAAACTGCTGTGTAGGTAGGCAGCCATATCAGAAAGATGCCCCGTGGGAGACTTGAATCTTCCACCTCCCTCTCAAAAGGAGAACGCCATTGGCAGTAGACCACGTGGGCGGTTTGTACATACAATTAAGTTAATGTTTGCATTATAATCACAACAATACTGATTTGCTCCCTTTCCTGTTGGAATGTCTCATTTAACTACAATGTGGAAATTTAATGTACATGGTATTCTATGAATAAAAGATTTTTTATTTATCTAAAGAGTTAGCAAAATTTTTACCGGTTCATATTTATGAATTTTAAATATAAAACCGAATCAATTTAACTGCGCAAATCAATCATAAAAATCACTTCCAACTGTAAAGATAATTAGTAAATCATTGAACAATTAATTCACATTGCGGCGTGCTAAGACCTGTGTTTAATCGTATACTTGAAGTAGTACCTTATTTACAATTCAAGATTGAAATACATTAATGAAATAAATTGCTGAAGTCACTTACTATTATGTTAATATTGAAAGTTAGCTCTATTCCTTATTATGGCGAACTGGTGAGTTATTATGGACCTCTATCAATTACCAAGCACAAGCCTGAACAATATGCGCAAACGTTTTCATTTTAACAGACTTCGAATAACATGTTCAACTTCGGCGAACCCGCATGACATTGGAGCCGTAATATTACGACCTATGATATTAAACGTGTCAAAAACAACGAGAATTAATATTTCCACCAATCGTCAAGGGACCAGAGCGTTCTGAACAATAATTGACTTCAGATCTCACTGAGATTCGCTGCAAGTCGCAAGGATAACGCCCATCCTGTCTCCACAAGCTTCTACTATTACCGTTTTCCATATTGCAACCTTAGGCAGTGTTTCAGAAGCCTTAAGATCATCTAAAAACACCAGCGAGTTTCCCAAGATGTCAACGTATTAAATATGATGGAAAAACAATCGGATTATAAAGAAACAGTTCAAGGCGTTATTTCGACGACATATGGCACTGATTGCATCACAATTTCCTCCATTAACCAATTGGTATGTTTTCTCTTTAACATATGTTGAAAATGGAATTGGAAATGAATAAATCTTAGGTAACGATTACGCGCCAGGTGAACCTTTAATACAGCAAGACATAAATGTTAGCTTACGACTATGTTTCATGTAAGCATTCAAATACGTGTACATGATTCAAATTTGTATTCATAAAATTGACAAAACGATATAACACTCCATACAATATTTGTATGAGCCATATGTGAATGTACTTCGTAGAAAGGTGGGCTGAATGTAGATAAGTATATTTCTGGCTCAAAAGCTTTAAAATACCGACTAAATTCGTATAAGATTAGAATTTTTGACATGATAACTTATTGTAATACAACTTTTATAAGCAGCATATATGCATGTTATCAAATTACTCACGCTTTCCTCTCTTGATTTAATTCTAATGCACCTTTTCTCCTAACCCTGTTTTATCCGAAAACAAAATATGATATTATTTTTTTACTGCTTAATTACGCCTTCAATATATACATTTTTTTTTTTTTTTAAACATAGCGAGTGCACATTTTGACCCGATCATGGCTTCTTATAATTGATTCACGAACTTGGCGTCATGAATATGTTTATAAATTTACAGACTTAACATAGATTTACCAGTAGTATTGATGCCACAATGTATTTTATGGTGACACACAATTACATCCCGCCACTTGATGCCTTTGGGATTACACGAGTTGTCTCTGCCATTTGTTCGGTGATCATGTCAAACCTTCACAAAGACAGAATATTAAATATTTAAAAGGTTATTATACTGAGTATTGAGTAACTGTTCCTTTATTTCAACGCATTAAATGATCCATCCGAGTGCTGATTATAACTTATATTTTGTATTGTGATTATTCTGACTTACTTCAATTGACGTTGGAAAGTTATGAGTTATTATAATTTTAATTGCCGAAACCTTTCCATGTGTTATTGTGTTTGTTATTTTATTTTACTTAAGTTCCCTTGTGTAATAATTTGAGCAGAACAGATGACAATATCCCGTTTCTCTTGCGATGTTTTGTTAATTCCAATAGTTGTTGACATTTTTTTTTAATATCATTCGGTATTCACGTTTCTTCCCTTTCATTTTTGATCACGTTTATTTACTTAAGAAGATATAATATATGCGCATACTTGTGAAAATGAATGTAGGAACTTTAATGTTGTTTGATAATTTTATTTTTATTTTAGAACATTCCGTTTTGGAAATTAGTGTAGTTTAACGTTTGATTAAACCCATTTTATGGAATAGATAAAATCAGGTCTTAATCTAAATAAAACCTATTTGGTAAAATGCGCAGGTCCTTTCACAAGTGTAATGTTTTATTGGAAAATATATTGGTATGTAAGGATAATCAAGTTGAATATCATTATAAAGTCACTTACAGCAACAATTTTGATCGGAATCTATTAACAAATGAATAACCGAGCTCTTTTGTGTAGTTGTATAGCAAGACGATAATTATATTACGGGTATTATTAGGAGCTAAGTAAAAGCAATTCGCCAATTATTGATTTGACAACTACATATACCAATAATATTACATATATTTCATAACAAACTTTCATAAATTAAACATACGATCAGATGTTTCGGCCTAACATATGCCTAAATTTAATTGAATATTGACTTCGATTATTTATCAATCGCGAAGGTGTATAATTATTAATTAAAGTGATCAGAAAGTTAAACGCAAGCCGTTTCATTTGTTTAAAAACACTTTTCCTTTTTAAGCTTTCAAACGCGCTTTTATTTACATATCTGGCCTATTTGTAAACCATGTGTTATGTTCCACTTAGTAAAATTATAACTCTAAACTGCCCTCTCGTATCATTGTTGCATATATACATTCAAATGAAATTTCAATAGAGCAGTTCTCTTCACATCAGTGGTCTTATCTATTCATGGGTTGTGTTTTAATTGAACTAATGTGGTACGTGTTTGTCCGCAGCTAAGTCTATTATAGCCGAAAGCTTGCTTTAGACTGTGTCAATAAAACAAATCGAAACAAAGAACAAATATGTTTATTTTAAATATGGGTATTCAATGCATGCGTTATTGAGCATTTATGTGGTCGATATTGTTAATTCATTATTAAGGCGTCACTTTTAAATCGTCAAATCATAAAGGTTGTTTTTCTTTTATTTACATTAGAAAGTTGCTTTTCATTGACGTAGATTCTATTCAACCATCGACTTCTCTATATAATTATCTGTTTTGTCGGGGAACATTTATTAAGTGCTTTGACATTCACTTAAGTCATTATGCAAGTTGTTGAAAGTCCAATAAAGGTAAACGTCATACAAACGGAGGAAATAATAATCTTAATTAATAAAAGAATAGCTAATTTCAAAACTCAAATATCGACCAGTTATATGGGTATTTTTTTTTTCAAATCACTTTTGAATATGTTATGAAACAGTCGAAAAACTACTTAATTGCATTGAACCTATGAGAAGTTGTCAAATTGAAAATTTCCAAGAAACGATTATGTCAACTTATATTAAATAATATATTGAACTAGTGTAAATAGGACTGGTTGAAGTTATGAATATTTTCTAGATAGTTTTACGGAAAATAAAAACGCTACATACAATGTACTCGAAGAGTTGTGCATGCCATGTACATAAATGCTGTCGTTTTCTATTGAATGAATAATAAACTAGAATACATGTCCATACAGACTAAAGAAGGTCGTAATCCCCTGGCCGTTGTAGAAAAAAGGTTTTGAACATCTTTGCATGCACGGGGAGAATTAATTCGTTGAAATGGTTGACGAGAACACAAATCGTAAAACGTAGCAGTTGTAATTAATCATACATTTGATATAGTCATAGTCGGAGAGTAGAGGTGAAAGTAAGTGTTTTGTTGATATTTTAAATAACAAAACGATTATAGAATTAATATAAAATATATATATATATATATATGTAATGTTCAATAAATTAAATTATTACAACGAGTTTTACTTGAAAATATTCACACTGAACTTTATAGTGAGACTGTCTGCCCGTAATGAAGGCTTTGTAACAAACTCATTCTCACACAATGTTGGTATAAAAGGTAGCGTACTTGAATCTATAGTATTGTATTGTGTTTTAACGATAACGATGACGCTGAAATGACACACACGTGAAGTGGTCTTTGATAATGACCTTTTCATGAGGTTTAATCTTGAGCTCATTTAGAGAAATAGACGGCATAGGAGGTTTTCTATCCAACCTTTCGCCATTGTTTCCAAGACTGTAGATGTGATGTTAAGTGGTGCGCAGTGCGTCAAGCATCCCGTTCAAACATCTCCACAACATGGAACCACGTCTACTAAAATGTCATTTAGATGTATTGTAATACCAAGCGTTATTGTTTAACTTACTTACAATACAAGTGTACTCGTGACTGGTTAAGAAAAAGAGAACAAAATGTTTACATATGTTAAGCTGTGGTTTCCAATATTCGCAGCTGAAAAAAATTGATGTGTTGATTCCTTCAATCTTAATTATGTTAAATATCGATACATTTTGAGAGGTTTTAAGGTATCGTTAAATCACTGTTCGACAACGATTATCAAAAACAGCTTGCTTATATGATTGAATAAAATTCTATTAACTGTTTCATAGTCAACATCAAAGCGATGTTGCAAATTGAACGTTCGGAAATACTAATTACAGAATGATTTAGACCACCACATTTAAAACACACAAAACAAAACAAATACCATTACGTCCTTATCTTTGAATACAATTAATGGTTTTATTGAGCAATATATTACAATGAACATAAGGTACTTTATATTCTGGTCTGATATTGTTGATCATCATCTATTTCTAACCACACAACATGTGTCAGCACGGGTAAGGCTCTTATCCATGGTGATGCTTTGCGCGATTGAAACGAACGTTAACTAGGATTTATATAGTTATGATTTTGCTGAAATATATTAACATTGATTGATTGTTTTATATATATTTCATCTGATCTTAAACGCATTTAAATTTAAATATTATTTATAACCACAAAGCACCGTTGTTTTCAGTTAATTAAACGTTACGATGCAATCCATATTTCATTGATAATCTAGATGTAATAGTGATGTTTTAAAATGCGCAGTAATCTCAGTTTTGTGCCTGCTGAAGCGCTGCTATATCTGAATCGAATTCAAAATAATTAAAAAATGGTGATGTTCTTAAAGCATTTCATTAAAATAATATGTTTTAAAATAACAAAATAATAATTAACACATCTTGAAATATTTCTTCAAGTAAAAACGTGAATTACATGTTTAAAATCGTAATTCGTATTGGTTGTAATGCGTTTCAAGTTTTTCTTGCCAACACAATTGTTATCAAATAATTATACAAATCATAATTAACTCTCAACATCCATAATATATCACACTCAAGTTCCAGTTTTAATTCCCTGTATTTTAGAAGACAAGAAGTGGCATAGCCCCTAATCCGTCTTGATTGATCCCCTCGGCAAAGATTTCGCCACCCCCCACGCCTCCGAACACTGGCAGCCCGTTCGATCCACCGACCCCTCCAAAATAGTCCGTGGGTTCATATACATTGACATCAAACATCTGGTTCTGTCCGCTGACCAGCAGCCCGGGACCGACGAGCAGGCGCATGATGACAAGTAGGCTGTGGCTGGACATTCTAAAAAAATGAGTGAAAGAAATTCATACCAAAATGTTGTCCGTTTAGAAAATATGTTTTATATAAAAGTCATTTTTAAGTAACATATGTCAGGGGGAGAGTGTGTGTTTGTTTTGTTGCTTACTTATTAACTGCACGTACCGATATTAAGCACTACAATACTTTATATTCTTTAAAAGTATAAGTGGTAGCATTAATTTGATTAAACAAAATAACACGAAATTTAACAAAATGTTAGAACGAAATAAATAGCAAAACATATTTTTGAAACAATCTCGGCAGTTGGACACATATCGACCGTCCATTATCATTTATACAATAATTAATGGCGAGAGTGACAACATCATTTATATCTGGATAGGTTTATTTCCATTATTTCAGTTAACATACATAATAACAACACTTCCAATTAAGTGATTTAATATAATGAAAAATATGAATTTTATACAACAATAACGTATATAATAATATACAATTATGAATTTATAAGTTTTAACAAACCTTCTTTTTTTGTTACTTATCCACCACGTCTAACTCATTTACGTCTCCTGCGATCAAGATCGTGTCCTCTAGAGCGTTCTCCACGTTCTTACGGCGTTTACATGGTTGAACAATGTCCTACAAGATTGTACATGTATTCTTGGTCTTTCTCAAAGAGGCTGTTGTGCAATTCACATGTAACGCGCATTGTGATGTGGTCATAAAACGTGGCCATTTAGTTCGGTACACGCTAGTTCATTACGTTGCATCTCGATCACACACTTTGTCATAAATTAGCTTCTTGTTATGTGATTTGTTTATCTACAATCAAAGAAACACACATGTAAACCCTAGCCACAAAACGTGTTGTATGATTATGCACAAGTAATGCGCAGGCTTNGTCATTCTGTGGTTGGGTTAAATAAAAGAAAGGATATACATGTATACTAGTTCTGTGATTGAGGGACATTTTGGATACTGTTGTTGCGAAGTAAATGCATGGAACATAACTGTTTGAAATTCTTTGTTATTTTATAATTTCATTATTTGTCTGAGAATCTGATTTTTTATTGAAATCTGATATTCTTTTAGTTGACATATGTTTTTTTATGCCCCGAAGGTGGGCATATAGTGATCGCACTGACTTATGAAATTCCGTCACACTTTGCGTTTAGGTTTGGAAAAATGTGGAAAAAACTTTGCGTTTAGGTTTAGAAAAATGTGGAAAAAGGGGGCATATGTCATCCTATGGTGACAAGCCTTGTTTTTATTGGAAAAGGTTTATTAGATTTTATTGTTGCCTTTTGTATCCTTAAATAGTTTACTACAATAATCGTTTAACCAACCCATGCGAAAGACGAAAAAATCTTGTCGGACAAGAGGTCCGATAACTAAATTTATCCGACCTCACCATATTTTATCGGACCTCGTTTTTCTTTAACCAAAGAATAGAAAATACCTTTTGTAGAGTTTATTTTTATTATAATGATGTGTCGCTTACGTCACAAAACAAGGTGCAATATTTGACTTGTTCAAAGAATCACGCTTGGAGTTTGTTACGTCACCAGCAAAGACAGCCAGTTCGACTGGTTGGTAAATTTGATTTTCAAGTTTTTAAAGTTAAATAATCTATCGAAGTAAAATAAACAAACTAGTCCGTATTTGTTTTCACATACTCCTAGTTTCGTGTTCATTTGTATCAAAGTTTTACTTATTGTTGTTTTGTTTTTGTCGGACACGAGGGCCTACAATTTCGGAAATATTATCGGACCTCGTCAAATTTTGTCGGATTTGTCCGAGGTCCTACGTCTTTCCCATGGGTTGGTTAAACATACATGTGTGGTGGGAAGGTACATGTATAGCTGGATATTCAGTATCTGAATCAATTACAGTTGCTATAAACCTTATTCACATTTATGACATCCAACTGGTTTGAAGCAATGTGTAGGTAAAATATACTAAATTCTTCTTTACTGAAGTGAATATTTAAATTATAGGTATCTATAGATGCCACTGGTTAACACAAATGCATTTGATGAACGCAAGCTTGGATAATCTGCCATCAAATGTTTTGGAATGCATTATAAGTAAATATATATATTTGTATTATCAATATTTGCATAAATAAACTGGTTCGACAGGCTTTAGAGGGTAGTATAAATGGTGGGTGAAGTGAAAATACCATTGGTTTGGTCATTTGATAGGCAAGCAGGTTTGCAATCAAAAAAGTAGATTTCAAACGATTATTTTTAGTTTATAATATTGTATCTATAATTAAGATCAAATTCTATTATCAGTTTCTGTATTTTCATAGAGTTTTCTATGGGCAGTTGAATGATTGTTATAGAGAAGTACCCTGCTTGTCAGAACTACTAAACAAAGCTGTTTGTTTTATTCTGAATTATTTAATAGTTGATAAATAATTTGTGTAGAATAAATGAAATGACATGTAAAACATTTATTCAGTTTTATGTGCACTGATGACCTGGGTAATATATTATGATGATATACAGATCATTCTAGTAGTGATGAATAAAGCATGTTCATGATTAAGGTGATGCTTCCTTACTAGAATTAGCCATGTTTGGCTTTAACCTAGTGCCCTGTAGCATGCCTTTTTAGCTCACCTGTCACGAAGTGACATGGTGAGCTTATGTGATCGTGTGATGTCCAGCGTCCGCCGTGCGTCCGTGCGTGCGTGCGTCGGTCAACAATTTGTTTGTGTAGACAGTAGAGGTCACAGTTTTCATCCAATCTTTATGAAATTTAGTCAGAATGTTTATCTTGATGAAATCTGGGTTGGGATTGTATTTTGGTCATCTGGGGTCAAAAACTAGGTCACTAGGTCAAATAATAGAAAAACCTTGTGTAGACAATAGAGGTCACAGTTTTCATCCAATCTTTATGAAATTTGGTCAGAATGTTTATCTTGATGAAATCTGGGTTGGGATTGTATTTGGGTCATCTGGGGTCAAAAACTAGGTCACTAGGTCAAATAATAGAAAAACCTTGTGTAGACAATAGAGGTCACAGTTTTCATCCAATCTTTATGAAATTTGGTCAGAATGTTTATCTTGATGAAATCTGGGTTGGGATTGTATTTGGGTCATCTGGGGTCAAAAACTAGGTCACTAGGTCAAATAATAGAAAAACCTTGTGTAGACAATAGAGGTCACAGTTTTCATCCAATCTTTATGAAATTTGGTCAGAATGTTTATCTTGATGAAATCTGGATTGGGATTGTATTTGGGTCATCTGGGGTCAGAAACTAGGTCACTAGGTCAAATCATAGAAAAAACCTTGTGTAGACAATAGAGGTCACAGTTTTCATCAGATCTTAATGAAATATGGTCAGAATATTTGTCTTGTTAAAATCTGGGTTGGGAACGAATTTGGGTCATCTAGGGTCAAAAACTAGGTCACTAGGTCAAAGTTAAAAAACAACTTGTGTAGACATTAGAGATCACAGTTTTCATCCAATCTTAATAAAATTTGGCCAGAATGTTAATCTTGATGAAATCTGGGTTGGGATTGTATTTGGGTCATCTGGGGTCAAAAACTAGGTCACTAGGCCAAATCATAGACAAACCTTGTGTAGACAATAGAGGCCACAGTTTCCATCAGATTTTTATGAAACTTTGTCAGAATGTTTATCTTCAGGGCTTTCCACCCTTATATAACAGAGGCCGATATTCGGCCCCTTCCCAATTGAAAATAAGGTCATTTTTTCCCAACATTGGCAGAAGAATTTCCCAAATTGTAAAAAAAAAAAATGAAAGCAATGAGCTCTTTTATGATTAAGAACGTATCACAATGTTTCTTTTAATACTTCTGCACAATGAAAAAAGACCCTGTTTCAAAAACTTTTAAAAACACAGTCTTCCCAAAATGAGCAGTTATCGCGCATGAGATTCCCAATTTGAAAGGCTAGGGCCTCTTCCCAATTTCCTGATGAAAAGCCCTGATCTTGATGACATCTGGATTGGGATTGTATTTGGGTCATCTGGGGTCAGAAACTAGGTCACTAGGTCAAATCATAGAAAAATCTTGTGTAGACAATAGAAGTTATAGTTTTCATCTGATCTTAATGAAATATGGTCAGAATGTTTATCTTGATAATATCTGATTTTGGATCGTATATGGGTCATCTGGGGTCAAAAATTAGGTCACCGGGCTAATACTAGTAAAAGTTGAGCGAGGGCCATCATGGCCCTCTTGTTTACTGCATTTTATTGTGTCTTTCCATATTTTTTTGTCCGCTCCAAATATTTCAATCAATAAGACATTATTATGTATTCACTGTTGTAATAAATAACATTTTAATTATATAAAACCCATAAGAGTAAGTGTTGTTTGCATATATTTTCAGTTGAAATCGTCGCCTAAATGCAGGTCTTTATCTTCAATCCAAAGCCAGTAGTCACTCCAAGTTGTCATGTGATCTGTGCAATTTAAGACAACTTCAAACCTCAGCAGAAAAGTAAAAGGTATGTTGATTGATTTCAGTGTCAAATTAGAAGTTGTTTAGATCTAGATGTAAGATTGTCATTTAGGACTGTAAAATGAAACGTTAAGGTTTTATAATGGCTACATGTTTGCTATAAACCTGGAATTTTGTCAAGTCTGCAAAATTTTGAATGTTGTCAATTCTAATTTATTAAACACATCAGTTCTGCTACTTGGATTATGTGCAAAGCTCCTTCTAATACTTGCAAACATATTAATTGTGCTATTTGTATAAATATTACCATTTGTTGGATTTCATACTTATATACTTGCATTTTTAACAAAACAGGTCCTAAATGATTGCCATACTATTTCTACTTAGCAATAACCCTATATCCTTATACTTTATAAATTGTTAGATACTTGACTGACACCAACACCTAATATGCATGACCCTTATTAAAATGCATTTGATAATGTTCAAGCGCTGTTTACAAAAATGACCTTACAGCAAAATGTGGCACAAAACCTTGAATATACATGTAGGTGAAACTATTATGCGAAATAAAAACAGTGTATAAAATATCTTCCTTTCAGATGAGTGCTGCCAGGCCTTCAGGCTTAAAGGCCCCGGGTACTGGGTCCAAGCTGGCCCGGCCTGGGGGTGGCCTTCCGCCGAAATCTGGCCTGGTCCCTCCCGGGTCCCTGTCTCGTGCTCACAGTAAGTGTCACTCTAATCCTGTATGACGCTTGTTACCAACATTGTGCTGTTAGTTAGTGATTTCGAAGTTAAAGATGCTGAATCATTCTGTATCTTTTCAGAAATTTGTTGATATCTTTCATTTTGAAAGATACTTTTGGGAACTATTTCACATTCCACATTCCCTAGTCTAAAGATAAGTACAAATCAATAGTCATTTTTAGCTCGACTTTTCACAGAATAGTCCAAGGTATACTGCTCACCCAAATATTGGTGTTGCTGTCGGTGTGTGCCTAATTCTCTGGTTAAGGTAACTGTGGTGTTCTCCATCATATAACTGTTTCTACTACAGGTATACATTGGAAACTTCACACATGTGTTCGGGGTCTTTTGGTGAGGTCACTAACTAAGTTTAGGACTCGAGCTTGGGACAGCTCTTGTTAATGTTTATCTTTCGAAAACTATGCGTTCATTCAATTGCAAACCATTATTATTATAAAGAATCAGCATCTTTAAATGTTGTCTAGAAGTTCTGGAATTAAATAGGCTTTCTGTGTGTTATTAATGAATTCAAAAGTGTTGTTTGAAAAAGCCTATGTGTCAAAGTGTATTCCATTTTTCCTTTATTATTAATCATTAAGATGTAGTAATATTAATGCAGCATTGAAGCTTGTAGACTTAGTAAGTTATGTCCTAGTAGGCATTGTTTTTACATGGTCAATTATTATATCATTGTAAGCAATTGAATTGACCTTCGTCTTTGGTTCAATTTGATATTTCACTTTCATGTTATTACATCATTTACATGAACATGTATAAGAAGATTCAAATCAGTTTCTTTGAAGCATCATGGTGCATCAGAAATGTAGACAAAAAAGCCATTTCATGTGTACGGTACATGTATTGGGTTTTGCAGTGAGAACTCAGTACCATTGTAATTTCGAGACAGTCTGCAACTCCTTAGTGTTGCTTGCAATGCTCTAGTGCAAGCTATTGCAAAAACAGGCTTTTAATATGGATTTTCTGTGTGCTTACTTACATGTGAAGTCTCCTCAGCCAGACATATGGTTGCCATCTTGTGCTTCTACTGCTGTGAAGATTAAGGGATCTTAAACTAACTGTGCAATTGCTCATGTTTAGGTGTCAGCCAGTTTATAATAATACTTGATTATCGTTGAAAGGTTTGATGTATTTTGTAAGTGTAGCTTAGATTATAATGCAAATTATTATAATGTATGATTATTAAGTAACTTCAGCAAAAGCACTTTCGAAACATAACATAATTTAATGCATTTCTTTCAATGAATATTTTTTTAGTGAAATAAATGTCATTAACTTCCATACCGAGTAATTATTAAAAAAAAATGCATTTAATTTTATTGGGGTGGGATATTTAATTTAAATCAGATGATTTCTGAATTTACTAGTGGAGGTCTAAATGAGTTATCCCTATTTCTACCAAAAGTATTACCAGATAAATCAACAAAAATGTTTCGTGTTCAAAATCAGGTCCCGCATTTGCATTTAGAAAGGGTAAGACAGAGTTTGGGTAAAGGGCTTTTAATTAAACTATAATTGTGTTTACTTAATTCTGATTTACAGGAGTTTGTTGGTTGACTTCACTCGTTCATTGATTTCAGATCATGAATTTCAAATGTTTTACTTTACATGATTATAACTGTACTTTTAAGAATCGGTCCTATGCATCTTCTGTAAAAAAAAACATGTCATATAATAATTATGTAAAATAAGATATAAAATGTCTATATAAAAAAGCAAAGCAGTTAAGAAAATAGTTATAATAAGAATTTTGCAAACAGCAAAGGTTAATATGCAAACGTGTTTTTCCATAGTTTATGTGAATAATCTTGTCTCTGGGAAAATGGGGCTTAATACATGCAGTCTGCTAATCAGCCATGACCAGCTTTAACCCTTTGAGCGCTGGAACCGGATTTTGAAGGCCTTTGCAAACAGTTTGGATCCAGATGAGACGCCACAGAACGTGGCGTCTCATCAGGATCCAAACTGTTTGCTATTCTGATAGTATTCTTTGAAAAAAAATCGAAGAAAATGCTAATTTTAGAAATTTAGCAGACAACATTTTAGCAGACGACAAATTTCCCAGCATGCAAAGAGTTAAAGGAACTGATAATATGAGCCACACTCTGCGAAAATCGGGCTTGCATGTGCGTAAAGTGTCGTTCCAGATCAGCCTATTCAGTTTACACAGGTTAATCAGGAACAACACTTTCCTCTTTAAAGGATTTTTTTTATTAAGAAAGTATCTTCCATATGAAAATTCATGCTAGGCGGAAAGTGTTGTCTCTGATTAGCCTGTGCAGACTGCACAAGCTAATCCAGAAGGACAGTTTATGCACATGGATTAACCCTTTGAGCGCTGGAACCGGATTTTGAAGGCCTTTGCAAACAGTTTGGATCCAGATGAGACGCCACAGAACGTGGCGTCTCATCAGGATCCAAACTGTTTGCTATTCTGATAGTATTCTTTGAAAAAAAATCGAAGAAAATACTAATTTAGACATTCAGCAGACGACATTTTAGCAGACGACAAATTTCCCAGCATGCAAAGGGTTAAAGGACTTTTATGGCTTTTGCAAACTGCACAGGCTAATCTGGAGCGATACTTAAGGGACTTGCATTAAGCCAAGTTTTCCAGAGACGAAATGAATTATATTTTTCTTTTTTGAAACCTAAAGCTGAAATGACAATACATTTATTTACATGCAGTTCTGTCATTATGAAAAAAAACATTTGGTAAAACACAAATCAGGATAAATTCATTTCAGGCATGCAGAAAATGCATTTAATGTACACATCTTTACAGTCATATGCATATCCCCAGAAGTTGCATGCATCAAATTTTTGTTCACTTGATTTATATGCTTCAAACTACATGTAGTTTCTTAATCTTTTGTTTTCTGGTGAGAAAAAAAACCAATGCATGGACAGGCATAGAAAGTCTCTCTTGAAGGCAGTTGATAGGTTCTGGCAGAACAAATGCTTGAGTGATGTCATACTTTAAAACATACATTATTTTTGTGTTGATTTGCGTGGAAAGTTACTATTTATTATCATTTACATGTATGACCAATTTAACGTTATTTATACTTTCTTTATGAGTTCATACACTTTAAACATGTTATAAAAAATAGCTGATAAAAAACAACTATATGTGTTTGCAATAAAATAAAATATGATAATACATACAGTATATTTGGAGTTTCGATTTCTTAAGTAAAACAATATCTTCCTGATTAATGGTTTCATCTGCATGTTTCGACTTTAAAGTGCAGATTTAAAAAAAAGATAAAAAGTCATTTTTAGTCCACACATTGGACGACTTGAAGTTGTGATTTGGAGCCATTTGGAATGAACTGTTATTCTTAATGCCCTTTGTTGACATTTTACTAGTTCTTATAATAATATGATTTTATGTGCATTATGTATTCAATTAATTTCTCAATCTTAATACATGTATATGGAAAGATCTAGCATCAGAAAATGTTGTGGATGCTGTTTTTCGATCCCAGCTAATTGCCACTATCTAATAATTGACTAAATCCGTGGTTATTCTGAGTCATATGCTTGCAATAAAGGTTTTTAAGCATGGTGATTGAATTTGTCATTGCATATTTGCAATGGTACTTTAAAATTCAAAAGATATTTAAAATTGTTTGTGTTGCCAAGTCCAAAGGCACAGCATTGAACCAAACAGAAGCAGGTTGCAGCCCAGAATTGCTTTTTTGATCTAGATCTTTCCCTACATTGAATCTTCGTTAACGTTATAACCGCTTAGTCTAAGCTAACATTTGATGTGATTTTTTAATGCATGGTGTGTTGTTGTTGTTGTTTAGATGCTATTGCAAAGAGCGCTAGAGCCGCTGGCCTCAATTCCAGTCTGGCCGAGACGTATGCAACGCAAGCATTGGCAGGTAACAATGCGTATTGGTCAGGTTCTGGATGAGTTCATAATCGGAAAATGATTACCTTTTGGAAAAACATGAAATAGCTGCGTTCTGAAATGTATTTACAACAAAGAATGTTAAGTTTATGGTATAAAAACATGATTGCATTGATTTAAATGTTTCAACTTATTAAAAGGCAAAATAGGGATACAACTATGTAATGGATGATTATATATTTAATCATATAAACTAATAGTCAGTTCATAGCTAAGAAAAACATTATTTGATCAGTTTAAGTGTGCCTTTGTAGTTCTTTTGTTTATTATTTGCTATGAATTCCTGTTAGCCTTTGTGTTCTTAAACATCCTTTTCTTTCTATTTTTATGCATGGAATTTGGAATGTAGACAATAGCTAAAATCTCAATGAATAACCATCTCTTGATACACTGGAACTATTTAAACTTACTGAAAGTCAATTTCTCTGAGAGTCCCATACAGTCATTCATGAACTTTGTTTGGCATGAATATACATTATAATGGAGCCGTGCTTTGTGAAAAGGGGGTTTAATGCATGTGCGTATAATGTGGTCCCAGATTAGCCTGTGCTGTCTGCACAGGCTAATCAGGGACAACACTTTCCGCTTTTTATGATATTTTTCGTTTAAAGAAAATTTCTTCTTAGCAAAATTCCAGTTAAGGAGGGAAGTGTCAACTCTGATAATCATGTGCAGAGTGCACATGCTAATCTGGGACGACACTTGATGCACTTGTATTAAACCCCCTTTTTACAGAGCGTGGCTCAAATAATTATTAAATACTGGTTAATTATAATCTAATCATTTTGGTCATGTTTTTACGAAGACTTCTTACCTGTTTTCGAAGGTGAAGAGGAGCTGAATGCCCCACCGCCCCCGGCTGATGATTTCATAATTGGTGACCGCGTGTTCGTCAGTGGTTCAAAACCTGGCTACATTGCCTTCATTGGTGAGGCTCAGTTTGCCCCCGGGGAATGGGCTGGAGTTGTATTGGACGAGATGATTGGAAAAAATGATGGAACAGTGAATGGTGTACGTTATTTCCAATGTGAGCCAAAACGTGGTGTGTTCTGTAGACTCTCAAAGTTATCAAGGACCCCTGAAATTACTGGTGCTCATAGAAAATCTGAGGACGCCACATCGGAAAGATCTATACCAGTGAACGGTGATGATCACAATGCTGGGCTGCGTCGCCCGACCACACCCAGTTTATTGCAGCGACCTTCAACCCCCAGTAGGGGTAGGGAAAGCGGGATCGCCCGTCCAACCACACCAAGTCTTCCTAGGCCAGTTCATAAATCACTATCAAGTTCAAACTCTAGTTTAAGTAAAGGTCCTGCGCCCTTAAAGGCCAGACCTGAACCTGTGACCTCGACTCCCATGGCTACGCCTGGAGCCAAGCAGGCTTTGAAAGTAGGTGATAGGGTATTAGTTAGTGGATCAAAACTAGGAACATTGCGATATCTTGGTCCAGCAGATTTTGCCAAAGGCGAATGGGTTGGTGTTGAATTGGATGACCCAGTTGGAAAAAATGATGGAGCTGTTGCTGGTAAAAGGTATGTTAGTGAAAGAAAGAGGTTACCTAATATTTTACTGTCATTGTTAGTAAGAAATAGTTAATGATTCTCCCATTACCAAAGCCTCATAATTTTAAAATTTCATATCAAATGTTCTCTTAAATTTAATGCCTTAATACATTTTGATTAATATAATTTGTGACACTGTTCTATCTACCTAATCTAAATGTATTAAATACAATAGTATCACATTCCAACCTTGGTATAAAAGTTCTTTTGTGTATATCATTTACATGAAAACGACATGATGCAGTATCATCAATTTTTTGCTTACGATGCATAACCAAGAATATAAAACATCTCATTTCAGATACTTTGATTGCCAACCGCGCTATGGATTATTCGCGCCTATTCACAAGGTCACGAAAACGACCGCCCAAACCCAAACAACGCCAACATCGAGCCTTATGACGCGCTCGATGGGCAGCACCGGCCTGAGACTGAGTCGTGAACAAAGCGGGAGCCAAGAGTCTGTGAGCTCGCTGAGTTCAGCAACGTCGAGCGCCTCTCGCCCGCGGGTAAGACTCGGAGTGTCGGGCCTTGGGAGCAGTCAGGTACATGCAGTTTTACTGATGATTGTCGTCTAGTTTTTAATTCTGTTTACGAAGTTTAAGTATATTTAAGATATTGTATTTTCAAAAATAAGATTGTTTCATGCATTTTACCCTTTTTTTCTTTTTTGGAAATTTTCAAATATTTTCATTGGTTAATCCTATGATATAGTTTCTTGTTGTAATTTTAATCAATACATTTAATTTTTATTAAACTTTATTTGAAAGTGTTTTTTCTTGGAAATATCTGTACAATTTACTTATTGTTACCTCAGATTAAAAGACTTAACATGGATCAAGTAAGTGTTCAAATATTTGACGATCAGTTTGACATTGTAATCTCACGAAAATTCATAATCACTGTGTTCATTTAAAAAAATAATCTAACATTACTTCGGAATCGACATGACAAGCACATATCATGGGATTAACTGTGTGAACATTCAATGTTGTAAAGATTAACCAACACTTCTCAGGCCACTACAAGTGCTGCAGGGTTGTAGATGTTTGTAGAGAATTCATGACTAACCAAGCATACACACTCCTCTCAGAGTCAAACTTTTTGTTGACCGTTTACATCATTTTTATGTTGCTAAGTCGTTTTGCATGGTTTTGGGATCACACTTAATGTTCATGTGATTGGTTTCCTTCGTGATTTGTGGCTCTTAATTTATTAAATGCTAGTTTGTTCAATACATTTCTTTTTAAAATGATATTCATTTCACACGTGTATTGTAGAGACAGACTCTGTGCTTACTATGACCTGGTGGCAATTAAATCTGTATTTAGTCATTTTGACATCAGCTTACCCGTATTTGTCCCCATAATTTAGCATTTAGGCTTCATGACAAAAGAAATGTTTTGTTGCCTGTTTTTCATTGTCTTTTTATATTCCTTGTATGCTACATGTAGCAAAAACAAATCTTTTATCTGATGTCCTTCACGAATGTTGTTTATGTTTATATTTATTTTTTGGCCTTTTGTTTGCGAAATTTGTGATTAATTTTCTTTCCATCAAAGTGCCTGCTAGCTTTTATGTTCAGTCATAACTCGCTTGTTGCATGCTTAGATTTGTATAGTGATCATGTTATGTGTTTGCAAATGTGGATATTGTTTTCATTTCAAGTAAAGAAGAGTTCTTGTCAGATGTTCTTTGTGTTGTCAAACTGTTTGTAGTATGCAATGAATTACTGTAGAGCTTCAACAATCATCTAGCTGTTTGTAATGCTCTGTGGCTTACCAGAATCATGTTTGACATCAACATAGGAAGCTTGCTCAGGAATGTATTCAGAAATAATATCAGTTCTTTTTATCAGGCTCATTCATTTTTGAAGATAATTTGTTCGCAAAATACAGTTTAAAAAGCTTCTATTCAAACACATCCTCTATCTAGAAAATGCAGCTCTTCTTCACCATGATAGATTTTATTTGTGGCTCATGCTTGTAATTTGCTTCAAGACCACACCATCTTGCCTTGCTAACATCAGTAGATTAATTCTGCAGCACTTGGGCTTGTCAGCTGTTTTCCACTCAGTATTGCGCAATATTGTTCACAGCTCAGAATAGCATATTTGATATATCCTCTTCTTTCATTTTTAAAGTATTTTGTACTTTTTCCTTTGTTGCATTGATACAAAAACAAGTTTTTTATTCAGAGTTTTTCTGTGGATTTTCTTTTCCCTTTACTTAGTTACTTCTTGTATCCACAAATGATAGACATAATAGATTCCCCATTTGACATATTTTCCATTTCCTTTGCAAACTTTTTGTAAGTTTGTAATTGAACATGAGTTTCAAATGTGTTCATCTAAATACTAAGTCTCCCACCCACTTCTGTTTGGCTAGAGTGTGTGCATTAGTTATTGATACATTCCCAGTTGCTGGACCAATCTATATATACATGTAGTCCTTGAAATTCTAGTATGAACTATATGTGTGTGATTGAATTAAGGGTATTGGTGAACTAGCTATGTATCGATACATTAAAATAACAGTTCCTACAACATGTGTGCTGACTGGAATAATAATTAATATGTGGGTTACACAGATCTTTTTTGGTAACTGTGTAAGCTGCTTACTTAAAAAACAACACCAGGGCCCCTGGGTATAGTTTGGATAGCATTTATAGGGACATTTGTTACAGAGGCATTGCTTACTTCTATTTCTGTTATCTTTGCAAAAGAAATTATATAGTAGTAATTGAAATTCATTAACGCTTTTGCTCACTTATTGGCCAGCCCAGTTGGGGTTGAACTGGACACTATGGTACCTGATATGGACATCTTCAGGCTGATACAACACTATCACTGTCAACCAGTTATCAGTTTGATTTAGTTATGCGTTTTGCATATTTTATAGGGATGGAATTATTGTTAATGCATATTTTATTAATCATCTTTTCTATGACAACTGATGAAGGTTTATTATAGATACAGCTCTTGATGGGAGGATATACAAATATGCCTTTGCAGTGTGAACAGTCTTTGTAAACAAAAAATCAAAACTAAAAACTAGAAATGAATTCTAGGTCAATGAATGCGTTGGTAAAACTGCATGCATGTGATTGCTTTGTGTGAAAATGTGGCGGGAATATTCAGAGTGTCCATTTCTGTTTGTTCACTTAGAACTGGTTTTGTCGCTATGTGTTAAATGGGTCGATTGGGTAGAACATAAAAACATACACAAAAATTAAAACTGTTTTTTTTTTTAAGTTGGCAAAAACTTGTACTTATATGTCATTTGTTCAAATAATGTGTTTAACCATGTTTTGTTTAAACGATTTAAATATAGTTTACCTTTAAATAGAGAACTAATAATTTTATTGAAGTTATTAAAGACTTAAGTAAAGAAGACATCAACCAGTGAAACTTTAAATATTTTCCTCTTATGAATTAGAACTTTTTTGTACATAGAGAAAGACATTTAATCTGATTGGTTGAATTTGTTGATTTCTTAGTAACAACACTTCTAATAAACATTCATTAGGGGTATGGAAAGCCTATTACATGTGCTATGAAGTTGAATGTTTTTGATGTGGGTAATGTGGGTTTGTAAGGGTTGGTCTGGGTAATTCAATATATTGTTAAATGTTGATGTTCATGTAATTAATGGTTAGAATTGGATAAGGGTTGTTGGTGTTGGCTGGTGTACATAACCAAGAATTAAACATGCTACTTTTAGGTATTATCATACAATCATGTTCTGATTAAATCCATGTTGACAAATATTGCTAAATTTAGTAATTGTATAGTTTAATGTTATGACTAGTACTTTATGTGCTGTAGTTTGACAAT
The DNA here is from genome assembly GCA_007657795.1 of Dreissena rostriformis. Lineage (NCBI taxonomy): Eukaryota > Metazoa > Mollusca > Bivalvia > Myida > Dreissenidae > Dreissena > Dreissena rostriformis. The sequence continues at coordinate 39,653 of VMBQ01009371.1, forward strand.
ATATTTTAACAGTGCCGTTGCCAAATATGAATGCTTTCATATTTCTTTACAGTATTTTTTTTCTACTTATTTGAATGTTTTTTGCATGATTTATTGTTCAGCATGAGGCATAGCATTATATTATATCTTTAAATGTATTCTTATATTATCTAGTTAATTATTAAGTTATGCTTAGGCTATTATGTATCTAGTTTATAACAACTATTTTAACACCTGGGTATAGGTTATACTTTTACATGTAGCTATAATACAAAGAATAGTATATACATGTAGTACTTACTGTCTTTCAATACACTTACATGCAACACTTTAAACCATTTTATTTGAAATATTATTGATGCAAGTCACATTTCCATAATTCTATCGAACAAACCAGTCTTTATGTGCAGCACTGAATGTTTTAAATTGAAATGGGCTTAGCATTTACTAAGGTATTTTAATCCAAACTACCATTGGCAAATCAGCATCAAACAATGTTGGACAAATCTTGTTTTGAATTTGAATTGGATGGAATCTTGTTGTATCAAACATGTGTCAACTGGACACTCAGATAAAATCTGTTGTCATGTTGCAATAACATGTGCAGAGGGACAAATTTAAGTAAATACTTTGTAGGTTATTATCATGAAAACTGTTTTAATATCAGAATATTATAAATCAGTCATACAATGAACAACCACTGGGGCCTTTAAAACAATAGTACAGTAAACATCCGCTATCGATATGTGTACCAATTATTGCATTTGTTCTTAAACACATTCTGATGAAAGTTTTGTTTGGATATCTTCAATATTGTTAGAACTAGTGGAAGCACTTAATAGTTAATTTCATACCATTCACCATACAAGCACCCCCACAATGCACCACCACCACTGTTGTTCCGGTGTTCGTTCTCTAACCTGTAAACCGTGTGTTCAGTCACAACAACAAGTGTCTCAACCACTCAGCTACTAACTATCTTGTGTGTAATCCTATGTGGACTTTGGTGTATTAACAGCCGACCCCCGGGTCCCGGACTGGCCAGCGACCCGGCTCTCTTAATATCACAGCCACCACGTCAGCGCTGCAGGTTAGTATGTGTTCGCTGGAACCCTGAACAACTGTTTCTGTGAATCCCCAGCCAGTCCCATTTAAATATTTGTTGACAAATATCCAAGTTTGGAGAAACAAATAACAACATATGAGATTATAATAATTAAGACAAAGATGTTGACAATCAGTGATAGTATTTGGCACCTTTAAGTATCTTACACTAGATTATCCTTCCCTACTATTGTTAAAAAAAATGCTTGGTCTGGTCATTCATTATAGAATTTGGCACTAGCAATCATAGAACCGCATAAGACGGACAGGTTTTATGCCATATGCTGCCAGCGTAGCTCCAGACCAGACTGCACTGCACTGTCCCCTATAAAGTACGAGAGGTTTCATGGTCTCATACCGGACAGGGTAGATCCTGACCAGACTGCACTGCACTGTCCCCTATAAAGGACGAGAGGTCTCATGGTCTCATACCGGACAGGGTAGATCCTGACCAGACTGCACTGCACTGCACTGTCCCCTATAAAGTATGAGAGGTCTCATGGTCTCATACCGGACAGGGTAGATCCAGACCAGACTGCACTGCACTGTCCCCTATAAAGTACGAGACGTTTCATGGTCTCATACCGCACAGGCTAGATCCTGACCAGACTGCACTGCACTGTCCCCTATAAAGTACGAGAGGTTTCATGGTCTCATACCGGACAGGGTAGATCCTGACCAGACTGCACTGCACTGTCCCCTATAAAGTAGGAGAGGTTTCATGGTCTCATACAGGACAGGGTAGATCCTGACCAGACTGCACAAGTGCCCAGGCTGGTCTGGAGCTATGCTGACCGCATATGGCATAAGACCCTTTTCGCATGATGTGGGTCATATTAACAGTATTTCATCATTTACTGATATTTTATTATAATGGGATGTTCCACTCAGGATGTCCAAGCCAATTATTGTCAATCCAAAAATGTACATGTTGCTTTGAAAACTTAAAGCAGATAGCACCTCCTCCATGAAATGTTTGTCAAATCTGAGTTGTGACTGTGTTGAGCTTGCCATTTGTTTAGCAACTTTGCTTAGCAGCCCTTGGACAGGGTGGGCCAGTATAATTTAAGCATGTTAGGACAGCTTCTACTCTCTTTTCACATGGTTAAGGATCATTTTACCAGTATGTGTGAAAACATAGACCACTTTGGTGATGCACATTTGTACACAAATGAAGGTTTGGTCTTTACAATAGGACATAAAGGGCATACATGGCTTTACAAGCAAAACATATGCTTTTGTATGTAAGCTATATTTTTCACTCTCATGAAAACATCATGACATGCATGCTCTG
>VMBQ01009372.1:11256-23068 GCA_007657795.1 Dreissena rostriformis
CAGTCAGTACTTTAGATAACTTTTGGGGAATATTGGGTAATTACCCCCTGTTTTTGACAACAATAGGGTTTTTGTAAATTCAATAGAGTTTTAGCAAAAATTGTCACCCCCTACTTTTGAGCTTAATTGGGTTTTTCACCCCCGGTTTTTCAACTCAATTGGGTAATTTAGGGAATGACATATATAATATAATAAAAATCTACTAAGGTAACTATATTATTTATACAAATGGAATTTAAAAAGGTACCTGTACATAACAACAAACAATTACTGAATTTCTGATCAAAGTCTGGTCCTTAAATTGTACACTACAAGATCTGCCTGATCACATATGCATGTGAAAAATAAATCAACATTTGTAGCAAAATCTCCGGTAATAACGGGCGAACTACATTCTCGGGAGAAATGATCACATCTTGCAACAGATCTTTCTGCAAAGTAGCACAGAAGTTTTCGGTTTCCCCAATATTCTGGGGTAAATACCTGTCTGACGTGTTTCTTTGTGTAACGACTCTCTTTTTACGTCCACGAGTGGCCATTTTGATTATTTCAGAAAATGAAAGTAGAAATCGGACGGGTCTACGAATAATTACAATACTACCCCAAAGATTGATAACCGCTGAAAAGACTGCCTTATTTTCCTCATAGGACGGCATTTAAACTATTTGGTACATTTGTGTACGGAAAATAACCAGTCTAAAAAATACGTCCGGTGTTCGTAAGAATTGCGTTTCGTGACGCAAGGTTTTTTACGGGAATTACGTTATTAAATTTGTATTTGCGTTTTTGTACGCTTTATTTTGATTTTAATTACGTTTTTGGTTATTTTAATTGCGTAATTACGCGAATACGCTTGTTATCTATAGCGCTGATTTCGAGTTTCGTAAACGGGAAAGATCACAATTAATATTACTACGCAATTCAGATTTTATTTAGATTTAATGTGTTTTTTCTTTTAGTTTATCAATTAAACACAAAATAATTGACGACTAAGAAAATTGATGGAATAAATAGAATACTAGGATTAGCGTTGAATAGAGAGAAGTTTATGTTGCTCGGCTCGAACACCGAAAGCGCTCGCCAAGGCTCGCGCTTCCGGCGTTTTAAGCCTCGCAACATAAACTTCTCTCTATTCAACGCTAACCTAGTATTCTCTATATCCCTCTTCAAAGATGGATAGAAGATACCTTAGATAGTGACTTTTTGTGACAACAAAGAACATAACTATTTCGGACATTTGTAACTAAAGGCCTAAACATAGGATATATCGAATATATTCGAATACGAATACACGAATATGATTTCAGGATTGGTTCCAATACCTACTTAAAACCATTTTTACCAGTTGGTTGGCATTAAATACATGCTGTCAAAAGGAGTGAAAAGAAATACCATATTAACGGCTCGCGTCTCATTAACAATACTTATGAATCGTGAATAAATAAAATGCAGTTTGAAATCTTAATCGAATCAAAAAGAGCCACAACATTGCAACGCTGATTAAAACACAAAATATTAAAAAAGAACTTACGTCCGGAGAATTTTCTGTAAACGCCTCCTTTTATCTCTTTGTCCCTGAACTATCACGAATAGTTCAAACGTACTTAAGAGCAATGACAAACGTACATAAACAGTTCAAAACCAGCCTGTTTTTATACATATGATCGGGTCGCCGTGTGCCGTGTGCAAAGATACCTAGAAATGTATGGTGCGTCCTTTCGCAAAATTAAACAACAATACCTAGAAATCTATGTATAGTCCTTTCGCAGAATTAGACAACGATACCTATAAATCTAAGGAGCGTCCGTTCGCAAAATTGCTTTTTCAATATGCTTAAAATACATTTGTATCACTAAAATTTTCGGAAAGATATGAGATGCCAGTTTTTACTTTTAACAGTTTAGTACCACGGTGTTGTGTATGCTTAAAAAAGGTATGCTTAATGTTGCATGGCTTAAGATATATTCGCCTTTCCAAATAATCGTATATATCAAGTTCAGTCATTAATCACACATTCTACCATAATGATACGAAAGGATAGCGATGCAAAGTGTCAAGGCAGTGTTGAGGCATAAACTTTTGTTTTCGGTTCCTAGACGTTCCTAAAATACCCAGCTCTCGACAATTATTTGGAGTTTGTCCGATATTTGTTCTCAAGTTGACGATATTCTTTTATTAATTAATTTTTGCTTTTTTGGTTTTCACTTCAATACATACTTCGTTTAGTTTCAGAAATCTTTAAATTGTTGTATACAAATCCATATCTACCATTAATTGTGGTTGACAATGCAAAACGTTAGCGCTGGACGTTGAGGAAAATAAGGAAATTGTAATATAAACCCCGCAATCATGTGGATCAGAAATATTTTCAATAGAGTACAAATGACATAAAATTATATTTATGTGAAGATCGTACAAGTATTTCGCATATTATTTACTGAAAACGTAAGTAAACTATTAAGCAATTCATCTTTAAATGTAACAAAATAACCAAATATCAACAGGGCATTTTGGGAAGCATAATTTACGCATATACCGAATGCAGATGATCTTGATAATGTGCAGCCACATTATCATATATCTGGGCCAACAAGCGTCTCCTGGCTTCGCAATAGGTATATGCAGCTTTTCGGCCTCTAAGAACAGAGTTCAACAACCGTCGAAATATTTTAGCGTAAACAATAGTCGATGTGATGTACAGTTTAATAAAGCTTTTAAATGAATTCACTTTTCTTAATTCTGCATAGTCAAAACAAAACTTGGTTGACGAACAAATTTAATCCGTGCAAAAGTCACGAGACATTGTGAAATAACCAACCTATTAATAGAATATCAAAAGATGAAACTAGCGAACCCATGTTTTCTTCAAATGCAAACATTAAGTTAACGCTAAAATCATAACTTCTATTAATATAAAGCCCACATACATAACATATGACCTACATATAAGTTAAATGTTTCTCAGATGTAACGCTTTATTACTACTACACATAAATAACCGTATACATTAGGAAATCCCGTCATCCAAAAATGTAATTGCTCGTCTTTTCAATTAAATTGCATTTGTGTAACCCATTTGTATAAGCGTTGGCGTCAAGAGGTGGTAAAGTTATTCGGTTAACTTTTTAATCATTATTGATATCTCACCTCCTATAAAAATCAGTTATGCCAAACTTGTTTTATTGTTTAAAGAAAACTAGACATTTCAAATACAAGTATGCCCTAAACACGAACGTTTGGACACAGGCAAATCCACTCGTCAGTAAAAGAGGACTTCCTTCCACACAAAACATTATTGTTTATGTACTCAATACTGTAAGTTACTAAATGGTCAGAAATTAACGAATTTACAAACACTTGTAGGATGAACAAAATTGATACATCAACTAGTTAGTGTTTTAGGTAAGCAAGTATTGTGTTTCGTATAGTTATATACTTATAACAAATTAAGTTAAATTACAATATTGTGTATTGCGAACTAAAATGAAACACTATATAGAACAAAGTCAACATAAATATGGTTGTTGCAGTGATATGATCAGTGGTCAAAGCTTATACGTGTTTTTGTGTCTTTTATCAGAATGTATTTAATTAACCCATTTATGCCTAGCGTCTAGAAAAACGGCCTTGGCAAACAGCGTAGGCCCAGATGAGACGCCGCAGGGTCTACGCTGTTTGCTTAAAGGAATTTCTGGAAGAAATATTCTACATATAGAAATAAATATATTTGACATCCCTAAATTTGGAAATAAATTGATCCAATTTTGAAGGATGGGAGAGTCCACTAGGCATAAATGGGTTAAGGTCGGGAAAACTGATATGTAAAGTCCTTAGAGTAGATCTTAAAGCAGCCACAAACGCATGAGCTCATCATTATTAATACATCACTTTGTAGAGATGAATCTTTGTGGCCGTATACTATGACTGAAAAATACTATGCGCTGTAATTTATGTATCTACTTGCCACATTCCGTGTGATAATATTTTATGTTATTGCTCTTATTAATGGACATTAAATCCCATTTTATTATGTTAATGGGTTTCTTGTTAAACTGGTTAAGAAAGCCAACAGTCCATGACAAAAAAAACTACAAATGTTCTGCCGATATATATGTAATGAAACCAGTAGGAATTTCAAGTAAGGCTTAATAAGAAAAACACGTTCATGTTAAAGACGGTTATTTATAATTTGTTTTTCTCTTTCAGGGTCCTTTCGTATCTCTTCCTTTTTTTCTGTTCTATAATACTTGCTTTTGAAATCATATTGATTAGAAGAAATAAATCTATTAACTGATATCTTACTAGGAATAAGCAACCTGTTAAACATACTCTAGTATCAAAATAAGTATGTTTTGAAACCAAAACTACAAACAAAATTAAGAACACCGCTCACGAGTGATGGACTTTCGTTTTAAGTAACTTTTTACCTATTTGACAGTATTCTTCCTTTTCATTAGAAAATAAATACATGAACGTCACGTGTTCATCAGTAAATAAAGAGTTTTGAGACATATACATGGAAGGCCTCCGTGACAATATCTGATGCTTTTCTATGAAATAATACATGAGGAAAAAGTACCATAACTACTTTTTGCTTTTATAGTTAAGCACATCAGTTATTGTAAAGAGGCTTTCCACGTATTATACAGGTGGAGCGATTTTGGGAATTCTAATCTTCTTGTCCCTGAGTTGGTACGGTCTACGGGTTCCGAACACGTTGCTTTGCCTGGTCAACCATGCGGGCCGTTTTCAGTTCGTTAAGAAGTCTCAGTTGAACATGGTGCTGCTTCACCGGACAGGTCGGAAGCATCCGAACGTGTATGCTCTCTCTCGTATTCAGCAAAGAGAGGGGCTCGCTGCAATGTCCGATCTTGAATCTTACCTTTTGGGGATAACAGACACTGCCAGAGGGCAGATCTGCGGAATGCGTTCATCGAGGGCGTCGACTAGGAAGCTCGGTTTGCGCTGCCAACATTGTGTGAAGTCGTCCGTGACCTAGAGATGGGCATTGGCGAGAGCGCTAAAAGAGACCATGAGGGAACGAGGTGCGGTGACGGTGGTGAAGCAACAACAAAGGGGGTAACATAGGCAAGACAGTTACTGAGCCCCAAGAGGGATGCTCAAATTTGCAAAACGTGTTTCTAAGATAATCTCGGGTTGACGTAATGATAGTGGGAGGGAAGTTCCAAATACTCGCCTGTGCTCCATTGGAGTAAGACAAAGTTCAAGCTATGCAAGAGGTGAGGGAGCCTAGTAGTTGGGGCTTCAAAAGTTCTGTCTTGATCGTGGTGCAACGCCAAGACCCTGAGTTAGATTTCGCTCTCAATCAGCCGAAGAAAGGTGTGGAGCCCGGGAGAGCCGAGCTGTTTGCAAAAATCCCAGGGACCAAATTCCATTAGCTAAATAAAGATCAATACTTGTTGATAGATGGGGTGCTGTATCAGAGTAACCCTTCGTCAGGGGATAAGTTACTGGGCATTACCAAGTCCATAAAGAAAGACGCAATTCGCTTGCACCATGATATTCCGGTTGCAGGTCATCAGAGCGTAAAGAGAACCAAAAGCAAGGTCAGGGAGATATTCGTTTGGTACGGGTTGAACAGGGATGTATCAGGGTATGTGTCTTCCTGTTAGGTCTGCAACCAGCTCACGAAATCTGACCGGATGGGGAAATGCACTATGACCAAGAAGCAGGCTGGGGCTTTAATGGATAGGGTCTACTTATACTACTTTGGTCCACTACAAAGGACGCCCCGAGGTAATGAGTACATACTCATGATGGTCGACCAGTTCACGAAGTGGGTGGAATGTGTCCCCATACCAACGAAGACAGCAAAAGAGACAACTATGTGGAAAATATCTTCTTGATGTTTGGTGCCCCCTTCATTTTTTTCTCCTACCAGGGCCGAAACTTCGAGTCTAAGCTGTTTACAGAGTTATTCAGCGTGTTGAAAATCCACAAGGCTCACACACCTTACTGGCCATCGGCAAATGGGCAGGTGAAGCGTTACAATCGAACTCGGATGGACGCCATCAGGTGTTACATTGGTAAGAACCAGAACCAGTGGGACTAGAACCTGCAGCAGATTGATGTGTGCCTCTGTCAACCGTAGTACAAGTTGATGTTGGGCCGGTTGTTGAAGACCCCGGCGAGCCTCATGTTTCCGCAGAGGGGGATCACGTGGTAAAAGACAATTATGCTACCATTTGTTGACCTGCAGCTGGCCCATGATTGCGCCCGATGTCAACTAAAAGGGGCTACCAAGAGAATAAAGCGCAACTATGATATCAGGTTGCTTGAGCGACACTACGAGGAGGGGATGCGGTATACGTCATTGATACCGCAGTCCTCAGAGGGAAGTGCACCCTCCATTGTAGAGACCGGGCCTCGTGGTAAGGAAACTCTCGAAACTCCTTTTTCAGATCAACTTGATGAATGCGGTTCTGGTCATCACAAACCATGACCTCCTGAAGCCGTGTCGGGGCAGGGTTTTGCATGGTGGCTAACGAAAGTTAGAGACACGCCCGAGATTGACCCGGGCCAATAGGATGCTGACGATCATCTATACTGTCTGTGCCGGAAGCTATGGCAGGGGTGGATCATGATCCAGTGCAATCACTGCGAGGAGTTGAATAATTGATCTTTCGTGAATATGACCGCAACATAAGCCTAGGGCAACATGAAGTACCGATGTCCTTTATGCTAACCATGTATTGTTTATTTCAGAAGCGAGGTCAGGTAGCCATAGAATCCCATTAATTTTGGTTCATAATTGTTTTACGGATTTTGTTGATTATTTCCTATTAGTTGTTTAAGTTGTGCTAATAAATTGCATGTTATAAACATCCTCGTCTTCCACAATCTCCACTCTCTGCATACTTGTGTGAACAGCTGCAAGGTCCGGATATCCCACAAACACCTGTATGAGGTTGGTCAAGTAAGACTGACCAATGCGCTGCATGTCTGAATCCGCTCATCTCTTCTATTTGTCTGCCACAGACTTCCGCTCCCTGCGCAACCTTGCATGACGTACCCCAATCCTTTTTTATTTTGATTGTCGGTGGTAGTTTCTGAACAGAAGAAGCTTTTTTTAACTAAGAAGTTTACTCAGTTACCGATGCTTCAGTAGACTGATCAGGGTAGTTGTTTTTAAACGGTTTATATATTGAATACCAATGCCGCCCCTGGATTCCGCAAGCGGGCGTGGGTGAGTGGACCTCGTCTGACGAGAATGTATTTGAGACTCGGTTCATATCCTGCCACACAGAGGAAGGGGTGCTGCATTAATGTGTCTCTTACACCGTAGGTTTCCTGGCGAACCATGTGAGCCATAATATGATGGAATAAAGTATGTACCCTACGGGGCTTAGTTTTGAGGAAATAATATTGTGTGACCTATGGCTGGAAAGTTTCTGTTACTGTCTTTCCAGTAAACATGCGATGAAATGAACCTGCGGATAAGCGGAAAGAGATGCCTTCCCCCGAGATAGCAAGTCGGCTGCTGGAACTGGAGGAAGAGAGGGCCCGCTCAACAAAGTCCTGAGAAGAACATATGGAGTCCATGAGACGACGACAGCATCGATGGAACAGGCCGACCAGGAGACGGTTGGTCGGAAAGCAGCCGAGAACGCGACCGCGGTGCGTAGGGCCGAGTTACCCCGGGCGACAGCCGGGAAGGTTGGAGCTCGGGACCAACCGGGGTCTGGCCCGTCCAGCTTTAGCGGACGACCTGACAGGCATGAGCCGAGGTGCCCGTCTGTCACCAAGGCAAGCGTCCGGGAATAAGGAGGAGCCGGCGAAGGTGCCTAGGATGGATTATTCGTGCACAGTACGTAGCTGCCTAGAGCTTAGCTTTTTTGTATACAGCATGTGCTCAGATCGCACGAGCCGGAGATCTTTGACCTGAGGGAACCCAATAGTGATGCCCTGGGGGTCAGTGTGATGCGTTCTGGAACCTCGCTAACGGACCTAGCGAGGTTCTGCGTCGACATGGAGTATCGGCCACTAGAAGGAAATAAGGGCCGTTCCCAGGTGTAGGCCGCTTAGGCAATTGAGAGATTATCGGGGAATGAAGCAGGCTCTTTCCTCAACTTGCTACACTGAAGTGTGTTGGTCCGTCTGTAGGTCCACCTGCTTTCAAGCGAGCGAGTGTTTTTCAGGGAAACCTACCCCCTAACGGCCGTGGAGAGAGAAGGGATGCTGTCGGTGGCTATGGACAGCCACTGTTACCTGGATAGGTAGGTTCGCAGGGTGGCTGGGGGTTCCTTGGTGACGACATATGACGTGAGCTCGCTATCAACTCCCCCACTATGGAAATGGAGGCCAACCTGCGGGCCCATGTCATCAACTTCTGTGACCATCCCTCTTACCCTTTCGTTCCGTTTATTCAGACTTACTTGAGTGGCCAGAACTGATAGTGTTTAGTGTTTAGTGTTCCGTGCCCTATGCGGAGTGGTTGGGGCAGTCCACTTAATTGCGGAGGGTGTTTCGATGACTGGCGAAGCTCAACGCCATAGTCCTGCATTTTGAGACTCAGACCTTAATATCAGGGAGATAAATATGTGCCTCCTTACATCTTGACGGAGATGGTGAACCGTATCTAACGGATCAACCTGTTCCCATGGGGATATGGACGTTTCCCGAATACTTACGTGGGGTATACGCACTGTACCGGGGACTTTACTGAGGCGTCCAAGCTGGCGTTCCAGACGATACCGAAGGACAGACTATTGATGGAGACCGACGCTCCGTACTTTGGTGGTCCAAGAATGCGTCACTGTTCGTCCTGGGGACTGGCGGCGCGTAATGTTGCATAAAGCAGGCCTAAGGGAGGTCCTGGCAGCCACGGTGGCCAACGCCCATGTGCTGTACCGGTTGGCATTTTAGAAGGTGGGCGTATGTTTTCGAGCGGGACGCCACTGCATGATCTCCTCTCCAGCAAACGTATTATTTCGTGTTTTAAAATACGCTTCATGTGGTTAAAACATGTTGTCGGTATGGTCCGTACATGTGGTTTATATAGTCCGAAAATCTGGTCCGTATTGTCTGGTCTGTAGGGTATGTGGCCCGTATGGTCCATATACCGTTCTAACCGACTCGGATCCAATAAATAAGTAAAAAAACAGCGCGCAGTAACGTTGTGCTGATACGTATATTTCGAGACTATTTTTTCATCATACTTAATAAGCAAAAAGATGTTTGCTTCCTTGAAAAACATTGCCGCCTCGGGATAGGACCTTTTTCCGTATATGGCTTCAAGGAACACTTAAACAATTATCAGAAAACCGCCGAACGGAATTCAAAATAGTTTCACATAATTGTTCGAAAAGGAAGATTCCCTATAAATCCGTTAGTCTCATTAAAAACCGTCATTCAAACAGCAAATAAAACTGATCATGAATGACTACAGCGGTTAACGTGTGGTATCTTAGGATTGTTATTTGGCTAACATGAATAATTATATGAGCTTGATATCAGTTTTATATCATATACATGTAAGCTATATATAGGAAACTGTACAAGTTTCTTCTTAAAAACCTCTGACCGAATTTCAAATTTTTTCACAGAAATGTTTTGACCAAATTGTTTTCTTAAAAAAAAGAAGCAAAAGCGGATATATGAATACATCATTCGTCATGTTTTGTCTTTAAAACACCAAAACAGTAACTGGTAAGCGAATAGGCAATCGTACTGGCAAACAGATGCGAAATATGACTATTCGCTTTAAACACCCGACTGCTTATATTTCTATTCTTCGCACGTAAAGAATACCACTGCCACAATGAAATGTCAACATACCGGTAATGTCGAATTGAATATGTACGCGTTAAAAGCCCACACTTCGATGAACCTGAAAGTACTCTTGTTATCAAAATAGGTTTAAATGTTCATATTAATGTGCGAATTATTGTACATTTAAATGCTATCTCTCACGCCAAGCATGATCGACTAGATAACCGAATAACTTTCACTTAGCCCGGACGGCAACGCAACGGGTGAATATATTGCATTTGAGCCTTGCTATGGGTAAATGGGGCTTAATGCATGTGCGTAAAGTGCCGTTCCATATTAGCCTGTGCAGTCCGCACATGCTTATCCGGAACGACACTTTTCGCCTAAACTTCTTTTTCGCTAAGAAGAGACTTTTTGTGCGAACTCAACAGGCTTATCTGGGAAGACAATTTACGCACGTACATGTTACCCCATTTTCCCAGAGCGCGGCTCATTTTAATTAGAAAATCGAGTTAAAATTATGTTTGGTGAAAATAATTCTCTGGATGCATCCTGCATGCTATCTATGTGATTTGCAAATAAAACGTAATGTCCAAGACAATTTGAAATCATATGTCAGACGTATAAGTATGTAGGCGTTATATTAAGAAAAATCTGTTTGGATAGTTTCACTCATTAGTTTTTGTTGAAGGGACTTGCTGACAGATTTTTGCATGTTTTGAAGTTTGTCATTAAATCGGAACTAAAGAGCTCCAGTAGAAAACAAACATAAAATTAAAGAAAGAATAAAAAAAAGTAAGCCACACCCGGGCTCGAACCACTTACCCTTGTAGTGCAAGTCAGCAATACTGTAATGTCACAAAATATAACGATAACAAAAGAACTTTCCAAATTATTTAATCGTTTCGCGTTTGTAACGCTTTATAATTTTCCGGTTTTTAAATCGTCATAAGAAGCATACAATGAATATTTAAATGTACTCGCAAAAAACAAAACTACATCGAATATTTGCAAATCTGAAACATTGTTTTTCAATTTTGTCAATTTATCAAAACGTGGACAAGTCCCTTTAATTTAATTCTCGATAATAATTATGCATAGCAGAATAATTTAATTTTAGATACTTCGTCACTCAACGTTTCTTTTTGGTGACTACCGGTATGCAGCATTAAGAAATTTGAATTCAGATAAGATTTAACAAGTTGAACATCCCACCCAATATTATGTGTTATATGTTTTTTACTCTTAATACCTGTTTCCCAGTAGCAAACAATGCCAAACATACTTGATACATATCTTAAATAAGAAGTTGTTGCTGACGTAATGCTTATCTGTATTTGTTGTAGGAATATTCTTGTTTAGTTTCGTTCCAGTTGTAATTATACAGTAATGATATGACTGAAATACTTCAAACTTCAATTAAACCAGTAACCAGCTCACACGCACGCACACTGGAAACACGCAGGCACGCTCGACCAATGTGATTGCTGTATTGGGCTATCCGCAAGCTGGCTCGAGAATATTTGATTTTTTTTTTCTAAATCGATTGCATGAAGTGAACTTGAAAAAATCATCATTAATAATATTATATCAATTTCATCGGTATATAAAGGCATATACGTGGAAAGCTTCTGTGACAATAATTGATGCTTACCTATAAAATTATGCATGGACAAAAAGTACCCCGGTACAATAACTGATGCTTATCCATGGAATTATACATGCGCAAAAAGTACCATAACAGTCCTACCAAGTTACTCCCAGAACGGCTAGATTTTAGCCATCGCTTATCAGCAGAACTAATCAGTGTTAACTGTTCTGTGGTCATAAAGCATACTCCCCTGTCAGGCTGACCACAGCCTGCTTGGCGAAAATAAATAAACCCAGGTTTGTATATTTGAGTTGAAGACGATGTACTGTTGTATAAGTCTGAATAAACTATCTGTCTGTCTGTCTGTCTGTCTGGTGTTATCTCTGGTCAGATCTAAATCTGCTGCACATGTTTCAGAGGGTTATCGACCAGTGTAATTAGCAGTTGTGCCAAATATTAATTTCCAATAAAAAAAAAAAAAAAAAAAAA
>VMBQ01009373.1:19802-38033 GCA_007657795.1 Dreissena rostriformis
AGAAAAACCTTGTGTAGACAATAGAGGTCACAATTTTCATCCAATCTTTATGAAATTTGGTTAGAATGTTTATCTTGATGAAATCTGGAATGGGATTGTATTTGGGTCATCTGGGGTCAGAAACTAGGTCACTAGGTCAAATCATAGAAAAACCTTGTGTAGACAATGGAGGTCACCGTTTTCATCAGATCTTAATGAAATATGGTCAGAATGTTTGTCTTGTTAAAATCTGGGTTGAGTCCAAATTTGGGTCATCTAGGGTTGTAAACTGGGTCACTAGGTCAAAGTTTAAAAAAAACTTGTGTAGACAGTAGAGGTCACAGTTTTCATCCAATCTTAACAAAATTTGGCCTCTGTTAATCTTGATGAAATCTGGGTTGAGATTGTATTTGGGTCATCTGGGGTCAAAAACTAGGTCACTAGGTCAAATCTTAGAAAAACTTTGTGTAGACAATAGAGGTCACAGTTTATCAGATCTTTATGTAAACTTTAGTCAGTTTATCTTGATGAAATCTGGATTGGGATTGTATTTGGGTCATCTGGGGTCAGAAACTTGGTCACTAGGTCAAATCATAGAAAAACCTTGTGAAGACAATAGAGGTCATAGTTTTCATCAGATCTTAATGAAATATGGTCAGAATGTTTATCTTGATAATATCTGATTTTGGATCGTATATAGGTCATCTGTGGTCAAAAATTAGGTCACCGGGCCAATCCTAGTAAAACCTTGTGTAGATGAAAGAGGTCAAAGTTTTCATAACATTTTACTGAAATTTTGCTAGAATGTATCAATTGATGAAATCTGGCTAGGGATTGTATATGGGTCAACTGAGGTCATAAAGTAGGTCATTGGTCAAATCATAGTAAAACTTCCTGTAGACGATAGAGGTCATAGTTTATCAGACACGGAACAACTGGGCTCAAACACAGTCAAGAGGTCATACCTGTTTGTACTCTAGAATGTCGATTCGAGTATAGCCATACAATTAAAATGATGTGATTAGGTTTCATTTGTAAATGAGCCATCTTGAATCAAAGTACATAATATTATAAAGAGCTTGTAGGAGCTCCTGTTCATGTCTTATACCAGTTTTCCTCAGATGAGCGATCAAGGACCATCTTGTTTTTTTAGCTATGGTCCTGAAATTTGGCCCATTTGTACTTTATGATATAGCTAGCCATAGTCGAATAGAATTTAAGTTGATGTAGCAAGGTTAGTCAGGTGAACTATTCAGGGCCATCATGGCCCTCTTGTTTGTCAATTTTCCAAAACGTGCACAAGTCCCTTTAATGATGTATCCGCTATACGAAAATATAAGAGCCATTGCTCTTTTTGGTAAATCCCAGTTTCAACGTACTAAACCCAAGAGAGAAATTTAACTTCTTGCTGTCACGCGAGCGCCTTATTAAACCCAGTTACAGAGCCTGCCATGACATGCACATCAAATAGTAATACTTGGTAATTCATAACTACACAACTGTTTATAATGTACAAATTGCATTGTCTCCTATTGTATAAGTGTGTTAATATATATAAATTTCATTTTAAATTTAATTTCCTTAAGGATTTTTTTTAACAGATGTGAAAGATGTGAATTTTTTAATAATGCATATAATCGTTGAACCTTGAATTAATTTTAGAACCATCGTCTCTCGTAACTCTTTTAGATCTGTTTTGTACATATATATAATGTTTCTGTATTGCGTTACTGTGTTTTAATGTTCAAAAGTGAGACGTAAATAAACTATTCTGTCTGTCTGTAAGAATTGAATATAAATTGACGTCGGCGTTTATTCAGAGTAGGCGTGGTTTTCCCGGCAGTTCATACAAATGAAATGCAGAAAATTTCCATCCATTTTTTGCCGCAAAAAAAGGGGAAAAAAACTTGTTTTGAAAATGTTAAGCGCATGTGCTTATTGCTCATGAGTAACACGATATACAACCTTTTTTATTTCCGCTAAAGCATCTTTACAATTAATTGATTATGATTTTTGAAATAAAACAGTAAAACAGATTCTGGTCATATTGTTTTGTTATTTAGTATATAGCTTTCGATTTGATTAATACGATGTACAACATTTTTATTTCCGCCAAAGCATCGTTACAATTTATTGATTATGATTTTGAATGGAAATATGATAAACAGTTAAACAGGTTATGGTCATATTGTTTTGTTATAAGGGTACACAGCTTTCGATTTTCTGCCAATACATATTGTAGTCTATAATCAAACACCAAGAGATCCGCTTCGTGCGTTTTCTGTTTCCGTATCTTAGTATTATATTAGCAGAACTACTTTTTTGTCGACACACATTTTTGACCGAATTCGGCTTCTATCGGTATGCTTTGAACAACATTGTTATCTTTACACTACACCGATCTCCTAGCAGATTAAACGGTCCGAACATAAGTGCAGTTTTATATGTTGCGAACACAACACTTTCTTTTCCATGATAGAAAAAGACAATTAAAAAAACGTCATTTGAAGCTCATTAAATGTCTTTGGAGGATTAAATCAAGTAAATTCAAGACTGGTTTTACATAATCACCCCAGGAAACCCGAAACCTTTTGAGCAGTGTAAAACCATTGGAGCAGTGTTCAGTATTTTACCTACTTAGTAATTTCCAGCCGTTTTGTTGCAATTTCTTTGCTTTGTAGAGGCATATAGTAAGTGTATGTGGGCACATATGC
This sequence comes from Dreissena rostriformis, assembly GCA_007657795.1. Lineage (NCBI taxonomy): Eukaryota > Metazoa > Mollusca > Bivalvia > Myida > Dreissenidae > Dreissena > Dreissena rostriformis. The sequence goes on from VMBQ01009373.1 coordinate 22,496, forward strand.
ACACAAATGTACTTTTAAAAATGCGTTATGTATTATCAATAGTGCCTTTTTAACATTCTTGAGTATTATTTCTTTTTGCCAACACTATTTTTAGCCATTTTAGCCATAACATTTTGGAAAATTTAAAGAAATACTTGACTGCTTTGTCACATAAATTCATTGGTTAGGTACATAGAATGATGTCTTAATAAGTGTATATGGGGGTTGTATTTATAATACTTAATTAGTCACAGTTTTAAAGTAGGTGGTAGTGATGATCGCAATCCTTACTTCATTAATTCACTTTTTTAAGAGCCTCAACAAACTTGTCATTACTTTATTACCGAAAAGTTAAGGACCTTTTTCAACCTGCTGACAGCAAACAACTGCCATAGATAGGGGTTGTGTGGTGTAGAGAGGCGGCTGTTGTTTTCAGATGGTTTCCTATATAGACCCAAACAGAGTTTGTGAGAGGGGGNGGGGGGGGGCAACACTAGCATTGTGATACAATGTTATTTGAGCACAAACTGGCAAACGAGTTAGTAAGTAAGATAAAACTATCAGCTTTGCATATCTAAAGTGGACATAGTCTAACCACATTATATATCAGACAAAGGATTCAAGTTTCTGAAATGATATTGGATGAAATGCAAAGAATATCATATAATGTATTATAAAGCATTAAAAGTACATGTGTATGAATATGTGCCCACATACACGTACTATAGGCCTCTCCAAAGCAAAGAAATTGGAACAAAATGGCTGGAAATTAGTTTTTTTGTCACCAAAAAGAATTATAAAGTCACTGCTCATATAAGGTTTCCTGATCTTCTCCAGATGGTGTCCATGTTTTCCCAACATGGTCATTAAAAACGCAAATTTCTGCACAAGAAATAGTTTTCTGGAGTAACCCAGCTGAGAGGTTATGGCAGACATTTGTAAGTTTGTATAAATCCTTTAATTATTGTAGATGCTTGCAAATTAAAGCAGTTTTTCTCCGCTAAATGCCTGAACGTGGCCCATTTTGCCTGATCTTCTACTTCAGGGAGCCACATTTCGCTCATTTTTTAAGAAAAAAATGTCAGGATTTGTTTCTACATGTAGGGCAATACCTTTGTTATCAATGTTAATACACAGTTTTTTCAAATTTGACTTGGCAAATGTTATTTTTTCCAATTTACTAACCATATGTTATTTTTTGGTAAAATACCGAACACTGCTCAAATGGTTTTACACTGCTCACAAATTTCGGGTTTCCCTGTTGTTTTACCTTAGAAATATGTCAGGTGAGATACAATTCATACTCATACTAATATTATCTTGATATGAAATAATTGTTTTATGTAATTTTTTACAAAGGTATATTCATACTCGTATATGTAACAATGTAAAGTACGACAGCATATTGCGACAAAAATATTCAAATCATGTTTTTGCACGCGACGAGAAGCACGAATGTTAGAAACTGGACATTCATCGTGTATTGACGACGAAGCACTAAACTCATGGTCATTGTAAATTCATGTTGTCACGAACATTGAATTATTTGTGTGATATATCCATGGATACAAATGATAACATTGATTTTGCTGTCTACCACCAGTTAAGGACTTTGGGGATTATCTTATGAAAAAGCCAATGTTAAGTTTAAACGGGTGGTAAACGTGAAAAGCACCACAAGTTTTAGTCAACAACATTTTTTTCATGAATTTAACCATTAAAGTGATGACTTTATTTCAACATGAATTATCAATTCAAACTAAAAACAAAACAACTCGAGTCATGTTTATAATATTATATTAAGGTCAAACACACATCATATAATCGAAATAAGTTGAGAAAAGTTTATATTATTTATCCCTATACACAATGCAATCTCTAGTTCACACTCTACACTCAACTAGTTATTTACCACCTAAAGTGAACGTTTTGCTAGTCTTTGTGTCTGTACATACACGTTTTTAGGCTGAAATGTCATTTATGATTATGCATGTTACATGATATATACGTGTGCTCACAACAAAATACAAAACATTCGTGTGTACTATGACACAAACAGTGTCCATAATACATGTATACATAATACATGTTGATTGATATAATATTTTAAAAATGATACATTTAAACATAAAAGTCTAATGTATTTATATATACAATACATAACATATTTGGCTTCCGTTTTTTCCTTTATGTCCAAACTAGTTTTCTGGACCACCCACTTTCGCCAAAGAATTAACGAGGGGTTTCTTCAGAGGTTAGGAGAGTTTTCTATTCATGGACGACATTGTTCGGGGTTGTTTCAGGGAACGTTTCGCTGCAGCAAGAATAAAAGTCATCAGATAAAGAACGTCGGTTCTCATTTTTACACATGTTTATTTTTTCTAGATCCAGAGTATTCATGTAACTTTGCAATTTGAATTTGGCCGTTTTGAATTTCTCCCTGGTAACGAACTCGGCGTAATAGGTCACCATTTCGGCTTCTTCCCGTTCCCGCCGGATATATTTCACCATTAAAAAGACCATGCTGAACGCGTAGAAAAGAAGAACGACCACGATGTAAAGCAACGCGTCATGAGTCGCACCATCGGCTTTTGGTAATGACGTCGTGGCGTCAGTAGTAGCATTCATCAGCATGCTGATGGTGTGATAATTATTCAAAACACTGCTTTTAATTTTATAAGTTCAAGTAAACTAGTTAAATAAAAGATTTTTAATAAAACATGAACACAAATCTGACGCACACAAATACTTTTATAGTATTGATTTCTTTACATGTCCAATTTGGATAATTCTGTTGGAAAGACACATAACATCCAAAGTCATATAAAATCCATCATTTTGATTTAACAAGGGATACCCAATAGTTCGCCTATATACTGTTTCCTCACCGCTGTCTCATGCGAGCACACGTCTGCTTTACTTCAGCAGACGTCAATGCAAACATACATGCATATATCGAAACATCTACAAAATGTGCGAATGTATCATATGTTTCAGTCGACCTGTTCAACCATTTTACAAGTGTGCAAGAAACAGAGAATCTGTTAATTCGATTCACACATTGAACAGTGTGTCTCCTGGCAACATATTTTAACAGAACAGAACAGTTATATGGGTTCGTTGTGTGAAAAAAATGTGACCATGAGAAAATCTATTATTAGCCTCGGTGACCTTGACCTTGACCCCAGTGACCTCAAACCTCATCAAAAGGTAGAGGTCCATGCAAGGTTCCTACATGCCAAATATGGAAGAGATTGGTAAAATATTGAAGGCGCTTTAAGAAACTGTAACAAAAGTGTGACGGAATGAATAACGGAAGTTCAAACTGGCAACTATATGCTCCCCATATATATATACGGGGAGCATAAAAACCGGATAAAAATGCGAGCAAAACCGCAGGTTATGTTATTAATAAAGTTTAATTGAATCGCAGTCATAAGTTGTTTTAAAACAGCGCGGATAAGAAATGCCTTATGTGTACACTAATGAAAACTGATAAAAGGACCATATATCTGTGAAAATCAGCAGACCAAAACCCGCTGATAATATGCCAATCTCCTAAAGGTAGTGAAGCTTCCCATAAAGTTTCATTGAATTCCAGTCATTATTTGCTGAGAAAATGCCCGGACAAAAATTGGACTATACGTACAGTTAAAGGTAAATTTCAAAGGGCCATAACTCTCTTAATAAATCATCTAACCAGAACCCACTAATAACATGCGCATCTCCTTAAGGTAGTGAAGCTTCCCATAAAGCTTAATTGAATTCCAGTCAGTAGTTGTGGAGAAATAGCCCGAACAAGAATTGCATTAAATGTACAGTTTATAGAAAATTTCAAAGGGCCATTACTCTGTGAAAATCATCCGACCATAACCGGCTGATAATATGCACATCTCCTGTTGGTAGTGAAGCTTCCCATAAAGTTTCATTGAATTCCCGTAATAAGTTGCTGAGAAATAGCTCGGACAAGAATTGCACTTTATGTACAATGGAAAATTTCAAAGGGCCATAACTCTGTGAAAAATCATCCGACCAGAANCATTCAAGAAGTCGAAATAAAAGTAAATAGCTAATGGTTTGCGAATGTTAATTTTAGCGACATAAAATACCCCGATTGAACAAGTTAAATTGTTTCAAAGAATTAAAAATCTAACAGTCAATTACAATTAAAATGTTATAAATTCACACAAAAAGACAAAAGAGATAAACATTACATTAAACATTAAATGATAAAAGCTTCCCCAGCATCCTCGCCTGGAACGGTCAATGCAAAGCATTACGACTACGTTTGGCGAGCTATGTTAATTATACTTGTAGATACGGAATATCATTTTATTAAATCTTCCACTAAGCCTGCTTGGTGTTTCCAATTTCTATAAATCCACCAATGAGAACATTCCAGACATGGTCAACTTGAAAAAGGGCACACATTGATAGTTTACAGTACTGTACTCGTTAATTAGTTATAGATAAACTTTTATTTTCCTCCATTCATGAAGAGCATAACACATACAGATGATAAGCAATGAAGTACAAGTTAACACAACATTCTTTTAGACGCGTCATAAATGAGGGATGAATACAATGATGACTCTGCATGCGTCCTAGTAATATAAATGAAGTAACAGACACAAAAGAAATGGGCTGTTTTTCAGACTCGGACCTGATCTCATGATAGAGATGTATTGCGTCGTCCGCAAAAAGGGTCGCCTTTGAAAGAAGAATTGATATAAATTAGGAAAAGTTTACGACCGTCGTCAGATCACTAGCCATAAGCAAGTGCGTGTTTAAAAAAAAAAGAGAATTGATATACCGGTAGGTGTAAAGGTCTGGCCATGTAGTTTGACAGTCTTTCACAACGCATGTCATTCTGGGGAAGGGACCAAAAGCCGTATTGGTTTTATATTCTTCAGCAATTTCAAATGCCCTCTTCACCCGTTTCATCGTTGGCCAAGTCGCAATGCGTGGTTCCTGGTGGGGTAGCCAAGTAATTATCTGCTGCTGAAGTCATATATTGTCTGTTAAGGATTATCGTCTTGTCTTTTTCATCACTCTACAATAGTTTATTATATCTGAGTTGTGGTATGGTAGAGTTATCATTTCTTATAGATTTTATGAAACTCCTGATTGTTTTTGCTTTGGTTGCATATCGTCGCCAATGGCGTCAAATTAAATTACTTGAACATCGGTTACATAATCATCTACTAGTACATGTATATGCTTGTCTTTCCAGTTTAAAAAATGCGAACATTTCCAACCCATTATTAGTTTTCTTCCTGTAAGTGAATACTGTTACTGCTTACTTTGTAACGTTTTATATCTCTCCGTTTGTTTATTTGTGATTATATTTTTTGATTACCTTTAACGATACGATAGTTATTGGTATGAAATGGTTCATTATAGATAAGCAAGAGTAATTGCACATATATTATATGATACATATGTGTGTGTGTGTGTGTGTGTGTGTGTGTGTGTGTGTGTGTGTGTGTGTGTGTGTGTNGTGTGTGTGTGTGTGTGTGTGTGTGTGTGTGTGTGTGTGTGTGTGTTGGGTTGTGAACATTTCAGCATATGGAGTTCGCGTAACCAACCACGTTAACCATCATAATTTGCTCTGAAAACCCGAAGATCTATCGCCTCTGGGTCGGATATGTCCATGGTAGGCGCCGGCAGCGGAACGTTGATCTCCGTTGGCCGATGTAGCTTATCTTGCCGTTAATGGAACGAGTTCATGAATAATATTCGGTGGAGTGGGGCTGGATTAAGGACTCTTAGAATTGTTAAAGCACGTGAAAAACATATGGATGCCATATGTGGTGCAATCCGGTTATGTAGGACAAGAACATGATCAATCATTCCCTTGCAATCACGATGATACCGTAGTTCATCATATGCTGAAACTTTGGCTGTCTATGGACTGTGTTTGTCCCTAAGCGCAAAAGATTTCGAGATGAATACCAAGATTATGCTACAAGAGTATTCTAATTAGTCCAGGATGAAATGTTATGTACCGTTAGGTTTGGTAAAGCCTTATGGCACCATCCGACTGGTATTATAGGCAGATCCAAGGGGTCGGACGCGGCGTACGCCCCCCCCCCCCCTTAAACTCGCCAAAGTAAAGTCAATTCATTTGATGTTTCACACTTAACTTGATCTAAATCACCTATTTTAACTCATATTTATTCTTTTTCGTACACAAAATTTCCCACTGATCACAGACAATCGCTAAATGTTTTAACTTTATACTCTCAACAAATATGGATGCGTCAACGCCAAAACAAGCGAAAATGCAGAAGACTTTGACAAGCTTAGAGAGTTTCGGACTATGTATTATACTGTGCAATTGAGTGATAAGTCTATAACGAATCAGTTAAATACAATCTCGTCTTCATCTTGGTCATTATCTTGCTGTAGGTACAAAATTGCTAAAAATCTTTCTTATATGTATTGTATTAATAAAATCTACCTTTGCCATTATGTTCAAAATTCTGGGAACCACTGATTTTATTTGAAAGACAGTTCCGTAGAATAGGTAGATTGTAACCGATTCAATTACACAATCTCCTCCAATCACAAATCTCGTTACAACGCTTGCCCACGCTTCGTACAAAATGGCTGAAAATCACAACATTTCGCCGGCGATATTTCCTCCACCAGAAACTCTGCAAAATGAAGCCCACATCAAAAGTATGGATCAGTATAGAGAAATGTACAAACGTTCCGTCGAAGATCCAGATGGTTTCTGGGGTGACATTGCCCTTGAATTTCACTGGGCGTCCCCACCTACGGGGAAATTTCTTGAATACAACTTCGATGTGAGGAATGGGCCAATATTTATAAAGTGGATGCAGGGAGCCAAAACGAACGTCTGCTACAATGCGCTTGATAGGCATGTCAAAAATGGGTTGGCGGATAAAATTGCCTTTTATTGGTATGTTTATTGTTTGAACTCTGATTTATTGATACTATACAAGCCATAATTTTCCTGGCAACAAGCGAGATACTTTGTGAAAATTGTTGGGACATTTGACCTGGTTAGGTTGGTGGCAGAACTCCTAAAACCATTTTTCATTTCAGTCAATATCGAATGCAAAACAAAACATAATTTATTTTTTAAATCCTGTTCTCCCCAATGTTGACGATTACAGTCTTTAAGAATTGCGTAAACACAAACATTTGCAATTTTTCAGAAGTATGCAGTAAAGTGTGTTGTAAGACATGTTTTTATCTTCTATTAAAAGATATGTGTTTGCGATTCTAATCTCTTGAACCACAGGTACTCGAAAAAAAAAATTTGGTCCTTGTATATAAAATAAAAGAAAAGGTATCCAACGATGATTTCACAGGTGTATTTAATAACGCTATGCAACAGCATGAGAGGTCTAATAATGCACACAAATGTCGTTGTGGTTGCCAGCAGGAAGCATCAATCTATGATTAAACACCGTTTATTTGATGAAAATCCACCAAGTATGTCCAAAACAGCTTAAAGTTTCACAAATATGAACCCGAAATCGAAGTGTGTAATTCTCGACGTCCAAATGTCAGTTACGACGGAAGGCGATTTTTGGTAGATTTTTCACAAGTAAATAAGAACTTCGGTATAAACTCCACATACTTTTTTCAGTAACTAAATTTTCCTTCGAAATACATCGTTTTTTAGTTACTGCAGAACAAAAATACTCAGAAAAAGTAGAAAATACACTAAATATTATATTATAAGTTCAAGCAGTATACATGTTATTGTTCGAACGTGCTAAATTTTATCTTGTTATCGATTGGTTGAATGAGTCATAAATTATAGAACAAGTTTACCAATTTTATTTTCAACCAATGAAACGTCTTCTTTCCGTAACACCGATTCTGCCTCAAAATTGCGGTCGTGATGTTGAGCAATTAGCAAAATGTGTTGTTTTTTATGAATTTTCGACTTTTAACCGTTCAGCTGGGACTAAAGAACGATGTAGTTCGAATGAAAACTTAGTAAATGAAAAACATATGTGGAGTTTATAACAAAGTTCTTGTTCAATTGTGAAAAACGACCAAAATTCGCGGTCTGTCATAACTGACAGTTGGACGTCGAGAATTATACACTGCGATTTTGGGGTCATATTTTTGAAACTTTAAGCTGTTTTGGACATACTACATTGATTTTCATCAAATAAACGGTGTTTAATCATAGATTGATGCTTCCTGCTTTCAACCACAACGACATTTGTGTGCATTATTCGATCTTTCATGGTGTTGCATAGCGTTATTAAATACACCTGTGAAATCATCGTTGGATACCTTTTCTTTTATTATATATATAAGGACCAAATTTTTTTTTCAAGTACCTGTGTCTTGAACATGCAATGTGCGTTCATCTGACACTTTTTAATTTATTATAACAACCAATTGACAAGTGAATTTTAATTTAGGTTGAATGCATCGGTTGCTCTGAAAATGGGACAAAAGTGAAAGTACATTTTTATGAATGATAAAAACACTTTTGTCTATATTTAAAAACAGTAAAACATGGCTATATAGAGTACTTAAGTGTCGCCATAAAAGTGGTCTTAATAATGAGTTTGACAGACCACCTAAGTACATGTGCATATATGTATACTCTACAGGGCTTTTTTTCTTGATTTGGGGAAAGGGCCTGGTCTTCCATTTTGGGGAAAAAATATCGACAAAACTGAAAAAGTGGAAAACATTTCCCAAAGTAAGCTTGGGGAAAATTGCATCATTTTAAAGAAATTCTCTTTAGGGAAGTGGCCTTCCTCTTGGGGGAAGGGGCCTATATACCGCCCTTGCTAAAAAAAGCAAAGCCCTGCTCTTACCGAGTATTCTTGTGGGTTGGCTATTCTCGTGTTATTTGATTAATGCAATCAGGCTTTTGTTTACAGCTAAGTACTTGTTAAATCTGCAAACAAACATCTCTTCAGCTTGCTGCTTGTATCAATAGACTCTTGGTAATTAAATGTCAAATAATGATGGACAGGGCCGTCGATCTCCGTTTTTTGGGGCCAAATATTGGCCCCGTCCCCCATCAGAAAAGTGTACCTTTTTCCCCTTTTTTGCAAAAAAAATCCCCCTAATTTTTTATTTTTTTTTAAGGAAAGAAGTGTCTCTTGATTATTTATCACAATTTTATTTCAAGTAAATCTATTCAAATATACTTAATTATGAAAAAAAAGCAATGAATATAGCTCAATCAGTACAAATGTAGTAATAAGAGAGAGTAAGTAAAAAAAATCCCCATAAAAGGGAAACGCCGCGAAAATTCCCCCTCATGGACCCATGATGAGGGCCCCTGGCCCCTTCCCCTGATGGACAGAGACGGCCCTGATGGAAAACATCATTTGAAGCCCAACTCTTTAAACTCGATCTTGAAATGAAATTTCCCACTCAACTTCTTTATGTTTACTTTTTTTGGTGTATGTCTACTTGCGGTTGCTATGCTGCACTAATCTTAAAAAAATAAATCTTTAATTTTGTTTTATGTATGTTAAAACAATAAATAATCAGACATCAAATAATTTCAAACACAAAATCCATTTAATAAAGAATCCCCCTAACAAGCTGTGCAATTTTAAGTTAATATTATGTAATATGTAAAGAATCCGTTATTGTCAAGATGGATGTACACAATGCCTGTATAGACTGCAATCACTGTTGCAGGAGGATGTAATTTGTTAAATCTGAAGGAGCCGCACTCTGTGAAAACAGGGCTTTATGCATGTGTGTACAGTGTCGTCTCAGATAAGCCTGTGTAGTCCGGACTGGCTAATCAGGGAAAACACTTTACGCTTTTATGGAATTTTGGTTTAATGGAAGTCTCTTCTTAGCAAAAATCCAATTAAGGCAGAGAGTGTTGTTCCTGATTAGCTTGTGCGGACTTCACATGCTCATCTGAGACCACACTTTATGCAAATGCATTAAGCCTGGTTATCCCAGAGCATACCTTTAATGCTTTGTTAGAGTTGTTGAATTTGAAGATTGGTTTCAGGGAAGGGAATGATCCTCATGACAGTGGAAACGTTACATACAGTCAGCTGCTGGACAAAGTCTGCCAGTTTGCTAATGTACTTAAAAGCCTGGGTGAGTTTAGTGTTTTAATCTGTGTTTGCTTTAGCTTATTAACAAATGTTAAATGTCGTAAATGGAATTTAAAAAAAATACAAACAGTTCTTTGGACATGTCTCTTTAATATGCTGTGTTGATTGGCCAATCTGTTCAGTCTCAGTTTAAGTGTAAATTTGGTACATATAACTTTAATATTGCATGCATATTCACCTTTAAAATACAATTTCCTCTTTTTTGGGGAAACACACACGATTCTTCCCACAAAAGCATTTTCTTGCGCTGTAATATAAGGCCCTTCCCCAAGTGGTGAAAAAAACTTTTTTTTGGTTACCTTACCTGTAAGGCTGTTTAAATGTATATTATCATATATCAATGATGAACCTGTTACAAACACATCTAAATAAGGTTGATGTTGCACAGCAGATGTGGTGTCCACCAAGTTATCGAAAAGTCTCCTAGGTTTGATCCCTACTCTTGGAGCGTTCTCGAAACCTGCTCCAAAGATACCCAAGTACTGGTTCTACCCAGGAATCAAACATGGGAGTGTCTTAAGGCTTTCTGTGCAATCAAGTTTAAATATGGGCCTCACTCTGGCAAAAACGATGTGTAATGCATGTTTGTGAAGGTCATCCCAGATAAGCCTGTGCAGTCTTAATAGGCTAATCAGGGATGACACTTTCTGCCTAAACTGGAATTTTTTTGTTAAGTAGAGACTTTCTTTAAATGAAAAATACCATTATAGCTGAAAGTGTTGCCCCTGAACAGCCTATGTGCAGTGCGCTATGCTAATCTGGGACTACACTTGACACACATGCATTAAGCCCTGTTTTCCCAGAGCGGGGCTCATGTATATTCAATAAACAAATCTGTTACAGGAGTCCAGAAGGGTGACCGAGTGGCCATCTACATGCCAATGATCATAGAAATCACAGTAGCACTGCTGGCATGTGCACGAATTGGAGCCATGCATTCTATAGTGGTAGGTACCTGGTATAAGGAGTAACTCATCATATAGTTAAAGAACAATGTTTGAAAAAATGGTGCAGACTATCAATATTTATAAGATGCATGTTGTTGCAATTCAAGAATTGAGGCAGAACAACCCTGATTATGAAGGGATGTATGTTGCTTGGGGGAGAACGTGCTAGCTTATCTGTTAAATAAGCTAAAGAATTTACGCATAAATTTGCTACAGGCCCTGCAATTGTAAAATTTAAAGTGGGCTTGCTATGATACTCATTGTCTTTTAGGCGGCTGTAACATTTTCTGACAAGTTTTATGTTTCCCATGTAAAACTCATTTTGTTTGATACAATTTTCCCATCAAATGTCCTTTACAAAAAGATGTTCAACCATCTTCATCTGAATCTTTTTTTGAAGTTAGATTTAATTGAATGTGTTATTATTTTAAACATGCTTCGTATGAATGCATTTAAATGTTATTATTTTAACAATTTATTAAATATTCTCATACTCCTCATGCTTACAAAACTAAGGAGCCATGTCTCTAAATGAACAGCATTTCATGAGTACTTAACGGATTAAGAAGTGACTGTGACTATTTATTTACTGCTTATCTTGCTAGTATTTGTATATGATCTTTAGCCCCAAGTTTACATGCAAGGCTTATCATCAGATATGGTTATGAACTTATGGTTTGATGTTACAGTCACCTGTGCTTAAATCTTCATTGTAAATAAAGGATGAACATTTGCATGACATGCAGTCGTCACATCAAGTTCATAACTTCTCTGATTATAAACAGCCAGGCACCTCATGTTTTATTACTGTGCTAGATAAAATACAATGTACTACTTAATTAAGAACGAGATTAGAAAGAGACTGATAAAATGACCTTGATGGCTTTTGCAAACATGTCAAATTGAGACAGATTGTTAATGTTAATATAAGTAATCCCTGTGAATGTAGTTATTAAAGCTTTTATGACGTTTAATACTCAATTACCAAGCAAAAACAATTTATAAAAAAAAACTCATTACTTGTATTTCTATTATTATTTTTTATCTTAAACATATAATTACTTTTTATGCCCCCTTTTTAAAATAAAAGGGGGGTATATTGTTTTTGGGCTGTCTGTTCGTCATTGTGTGTGTCTGTGCGTCTGTCTTTTTGTTCAAAACTTTAACATAGGTTAAAGTTTTGTCATAACTTTTGCAATATTGATCATAGGAACCTGATATTAGGCATGCATGTGTATCTCATGAAGCTGCACATTTTGAGTGGTTAAAGGGCAAGGTCATGGTCATCCTTCAAGGTCAACGGTAAAAAAAATAAAATCAAAGTGGAACAAAAGGAGGGCATTGAGTTTCTGACAAACACATCTCTTTTTTAAGTCATATAATATAAACATATGTTTTAAAATGGATTTTATTTTCTAACATGTCTGTGAGTTTTGCATGAAGTCAGTTAACATCAGTCCAAGATGATGCATTGCCTTTCAGTTTGCAGGATTCTCCGTAGAGTCCCTAGTGGAACGACTTGTAGGACCAAAGATAAAGCTGGTGTTGACAGCAGGTTGAATTAGTCATTGTCAAGTCCTGTCTATGTATCATATTCAACATGTTCCTAGTACATATTCTCTGTCCCAGCAAGCTTTTGTGATTGTTGTAAATTTGTATGAATTTTACATAATTTAATTTTTTAACCAACATATTTTGTATGATACTGGTATGTATGTTGTTTATGTGGAAGTTCAAAACATCCTGTTATTATGATTTTTTATTAGGTTTTGGTTATTTTTAGCTCACCTGAGCACATGGTGTTTTTTTTTCCGCATTTTGTGAATCATCTGTCATGCGTCGCCTTCATCAACATTCACCTTGTGAATATAAGAGGCCACATTTATTGCCCAATCTTCATGAAACTTTGTGAGATTATTTGACCTTATGATATATGGCTGAATTCAAAACTTGGTGAGATGGAGTCAAGAAGTCACTAGGTCAAAGTAAAGAAAAAGTCTCCATGAAAATTGGTATGGAGATTCTTACGAATTATATTTAGGCAGATTTTAGATCTAGGTCACGTGGGGTCAGAAACTAGGTCACATGGTCAGATGGGAGAAAATTGTGTTAACACTCAAAAAGTCTCATTTTATGGCCATATCTCCATGAAACTGTGTCAGAACTCAACATCAGATTCTGTATGAAAGATATCAAGGCCGTATTTGAAACTGGGTCAGGTGGGGTCATAAAAAAGGTCATGGGTCAAATTAATAAAAAAAAACAACTTGTTATCCGTCTGGATTAGGCTAAAATATTAAATGGGCACCTTAAAGATGTTTTTAGTTGTTTATTTATGTTTCCTTAATGGATAAGATTATTACACCAATAGTGGTTAAAGAGACTCTTGCTCATTGCATATTTTGTAATTAAGCCATGACTATACAGAATCAAATGACTTAAGTGGTATCTTAAAGATTTCCTGTATTTGACTATAATTCAAGCCAATTCCCTGAATCAATGTTCCCGGATTTCCAATGCTAACAATTTGGTCTCAAGCCATTCAGTGATTCATATCATATAATCTTAGCAGTAAGCTTTTACAAATATAATAATAGCTGCTTATGAATATTGTGAAGAAGCTCTGATGCCTCAAGCAAGCTCATTCATAGACCTGCTCATCCAAAGTAAATTGATTTTAGCAAGTCTAGCCATCATCATACAGTATTTGTTGTAAAAGGTGCGCCAAAGCGCGTTACTTTTGCAGAGTATAAGCTGCATTTACGGACTAAACTTTGACTATCATAAATTTCCAAAAATATAAATATTTATATTTATGCCATGTTCGTGTAAATGTTTTAATGCAGTTACTTATTTTGGTTGCCACAATCAAAATATCAAGGCTATTCAACAACAAATGAAAACATCCTTCACAGATCAATGTTACCCAGACCTTTAAATGGGCGTATTTTGAAACAAGCTGGCATTCTCATTGCGTAATGCTAATCGAAATATGGCATACCATTTTAGTAGTTAGTATTAATTTTAAAAAAAAAAAGAAGAAATTAAATTCACACTTAAAGTTTTTTTGAATGTTATGTAATAAATATAATTCTATGCTAGTCAATTTTTATGCTTCAGTTTTGTGCAGTTTCATATCATTCATCAGCCTCAGACCGCCTGACTTGTTATATATGTCATGTTCTGAGAAAATGGGCAAAATGCATGTGCGTAAAGTGTCGTCCCAGATTAGCCTGTGCAGTCCGCACAGGCTAATCCTGGACGACACTTTCCGCCTAAACTGGATTTTCGCTAAGAACGAGACATTATTTAAACGGAAAATTCCATAAAAGCGGAAATTGTCGTCCCTGATTAGCCTGTGCGGACTGCACAGGCTAATCTGGGATGACAATTTACGCAACAGCATTATGCCCTGTTTTCTCAGAACACGACACATATAGCCTAAAAACAAGCCTTCGACTACTTCATTCTCTTGTAACATTTGACTAGCATACTATGCTGTATGTATTACTGAAATGCAATAGTAAACATAGTTGTATTGTTGCCAACATCATTACTATGTGAATTTTATGAATAAAAGTACACATTGTTAAGGTGACAAAGTGGGACATGCATGCTTTTGTTATCACTTGCACACAGATAACTACTAGTATCATGATAGGCAGTGGTTACTATGAAGTGTGAAAATGATACTGTGTAACTATGAAGTGGGTAGATGATAACTATCCAGGTATAGCCGGCAGAATGTTTTGCAGTATCATATTTATCACAGTTCAAATGTGATACTGAAGCATAGTGACATACATTTTTCGTTCCATAAGACGCTCATTTCTTGAGAATGTTTTTACCTGTGATCATTCAAATTTGTATAGTGGTAACATGGGTAGAAAGGAAGACGCCTATAAATTTAAGTTTGAGGTCATCTGTTTAAGACCACAGAAGTTTGAAGCATTCAATTGGTTACCGCAGAATATCTACAGAATGCTTTTATCTACATGTATGATCATCAAAATTGCTATGCTGGTTACTTTCGAGTATAGAAAGATGCCTGTTGATGTTGAGGTCAACAGGTCAAAAAGGAAGAGCACATGTGCTTGTTACATGTTACTTGCTTCCACAAAATATCTAGAGATATCTTTGGATCGTATGTGTCGTGTTCTGAGAAAACTGGGCATAATGCTTGTGCGTAAATTGTCATCCCAGATTAGCCTGTGCAGTCCGCACAGGCTAATCCGGGACGACACTTTCCGCCTTAACTGGATTTTCGCTAAGTAGAGACATCATTTAAACAAAAAAATCCATAAAAGCAGAAATTGTTGTCCCTGATTTGCCTGTGCGAACTGCACAGGCTAATCTGGGATGACGATTTACGCACAAGCATTATGCCCAGTTTTCTGAGAACACACTTATAGATACGTATGCTGGTGAATCTTGACAAAGGGTGACCCCAAGTAAGTTTCAAATCAAGAGACAACTGCCTTAACCCTTTGCATGCTGGGAAATTTGTCGTCT
>VMBQ01009374.1:0-30744 GCA_007657795.1 Dreissena rostriformis
CGGTGTAGTACGAAACGGGACAGCAGTACGCAACAGTATTATGTATCAAATGAGTGAACAGCTTGCGTATAATGCATGCATAATGCAAACACCTGCCTGTGAATACTAGTGTTTCCCCCCAGCTCTTGCAGGTATCCAAGTCCACTTAGTGACCACCAAGGTGTCCCCGGTGGGTGACCAGTCCGTGGTGCAGCTGTCAGTACGGTTTACCACCGTGGAAACGCACGCGGTTATCTGGTCGTACAAAGTGCTCGGACATATGGTCCCAGTGCAAGGTAGGGTGATATTTTGTATTTTATTAATCTCTCGCACACTGGATAATTTTCCAGACGCTTTCATAAATGTCAATCATATTTTAACTTGTTTTCAATATGTTCGACCATTGTTTGTGGATATCACATGTTTAGTGGTTACATTTTTTGTTTTCAAAAGAACACGTATTGTTTGTACTTGTAAAACGACCTCGTGTAGATGCTTTAGTATTTGATACTATGAAATAATTCCTTAAACAGAAGGTGGTGGCGAGGAATTTAAATATTTTTCATGGCCAAATCCCGGATCTGTCTAATTACTCCCGTAGTTGACTCGCAAAGAAGTCCCAACTCACTTTGTAACGCATTAAATCGTACTGCAACACACACACACACCACTCTGACCGTCCGCTATTTTATAAACATGTGTTGCGAAAAAAATCTACCTGAATTATAGCAGCTTTAAAATAGTTCCCAAAATATGAATTACATAAAAAAAATATTGTCATTGCAATTAATGACACTCTTAGACCCATTTATTCGTGGTTTTGGGGGACCAAACTCAACGTTCTCGTTCATTACATACATAAGTACCGTTACATTCGTCTCGGTATTAAAAGTACATGGTTAGATGAAGCATTGCCTTTACAATGTCTAGATTTGTTTTTATATGTTTCAGATGGGGATCCCTACTCTTCAAAAATAGTGTATCCGAACCGGTATATATCCGCATAAACTTATAGTTGGTCATTATTTATATAGTTTGAAAGCTGCTGTTTGTTTTATACTGACAAATACGTTAGGGATTTGATTTTTCGAAAAAGAGTCATGACGTTTGTATCACGTTAACATTTGGAGAATATAAAGAACATTATTTAAACCACATTTTAATGTATGACTTATTATTTAACCACGTGTTCGCAGATATTGCAATATGTCAATTTTCATCATCTGGTAAATTATATTTTATTATATCCCTGTTTAATGCTTTTAACAAAATACAGGTTGTATCAATCGTTGAAATAAATTCCGTTTTATGCTACTCGCTGTTTTTCAATTCCGTATTACCATACTAGCCGGACTTCTTTCTTCGACCCTTTTAATGACGTCACATTCTAGTCATTGTTTTGTCAGTTTTGTTAAAGCAAAGAATACAATTGATAACTGTTTTCGGTAGTTGTTGTATATAATAAAAGGAATATTACGCTCGTCAATTGTTCCAAGTGTTTGTATCAGTCTCGTGGCTTGCGCTTGTTTGTCATCACACAAGCCACTTGACTGATACAAACTCTTGGAACAATTGACTAGCGTAATATTCCGTATTTATTCAATGTGATGGATACGTTCAGATTTGACTCGGAAATGATCTGAAATTATCGTTGAAACTCATACCGTCCAATGAATAATATATTATCCAATACGGCAGAATATAAGACGACCACGTGGTATAAATGACTGCATATGATTTGATGACATATACGGGTATATAATACTAAAAGTTAAAAAGTTAATATTTGTGTAGTGTTGGTCCTAATTATGCAGCCTCAGGCGTGGAAATACCTCATCAACTTCTTTGAACATCGTTTAAAGGCAACTTAAATTTATATAATATATAATTTGGCTAAAAAACCTTTGTTTATCATATGTCTTAATAAGAAAAAAGTGCGATTCCAGCTATACATTCTCGAACTCAGCAAGATGTCTGTAATTTATGGCAGGTGACAAAGTGTCAAAACCAATAAAACCCATTAAACATGTAAAGATTCATTGTAGTGTGCTTAAACGTTGTTTTCTTTGTATGTCTGTCTTATGATATATGGCCTATACTACCTACTTCATGCGTTGTACTTATTGAATATTTGACGACGTCACTTGGGCAAAAAAATCTGTTCGGTCCTGTTAATTTCAAACAAAACACATAACGCACTCTGACGAGTAGGAATGGCAACGGAGGATACGTCAATGTATACAAGACATCATGATCCAGCCGCGAGCAGGTGACATTTATATGAAGCACTGCGCCGCGGTCTCATGTGAATAGGGTAAATAACGGACATTTATATCTTTTTAACCAGGTTTTCCGAAGGAAAAAACTGGTTATTAGATTGGCGAATGCGGGCGGGCTGGCGGGCTGGCTGGCGGGCTGGCGGGCTGGCGGGCGGGCGGAACAAGCTTGTCCGGGCCATAACTATGTCGTTCAGTGTCAGATTTTAAAATCATTTGGCACATTTGTTCACCATCATTGGACGGTGTGTCGCGCGAAATAATTACGTCGATATCTCCAAGGTCAAGGTCACACTTTGAGTTCAAAGGTCAAAAATGGCCATAAATGAGCTTGTCCGGGCCATAACTATGTCATTCATTGTCATATTTTAAAATCATTTGGCACATTTGTTCACCATCATTGGACGGTGTGTCGCGCGAAATAATTACGTCGATATCTCCAAGGTCAAGGTCACACTTTGAGTTCAAAGGTCAAAAATGGCCATAAATGAGCTTGTCCGGGCCATAACTATGTCATTTATTGTCATATTTTAAAATCATTTGGCACATTTGTTCACCATCATTGGACGGTGTGTCGCGCGAAATAATTACGTCGATATCTCCAAGGTCAAGGTCACACTTTGAGTTCAAAGGTCAAAAATGGCCATAAATGAGCTTGTCCGGGCCATAACTATGTCATTTATTGTCATATTTTAAAATCATTTGGCACATTTGTTCACCATCATTGGACGGTGTGTCGCGCGAAATAATTACGTCGATATCTCCAAGGTCAAGGTCACACTTTGAGTTCAAAGGTCAAAAATGGCCATAAATGAGCTTGTCCGGGCCATAACTATGTCATTTATTGTCATATTTTAAAATCATTTGGCACATTTGTTCACCATCATTGGACGGTGTGTCGCGCGAAATAATTACGTCGATATCTCCAAGGTCAAGGTCACACTTTGAGTTCAAAGGTCAAAAATGGCCATAAATGAGCTTGTCCGGGCCATAACTATGTCATTTATTGTCATATTTTAAAATCATTTGGCACATTTGTTCACCATCATTGGACGGTGTGTCGCGCGAAATAATTACGTCGATATCTCCAAGGTCAAGGTCACACTTTGAGTTCAAAGGTCAAAAATGGCCATAAATGAGCTTGTCCGGGCCATAACTATGTCATTTATTGTCATATTTTAAAATCATTTGGCACATTTGTTCACCATCATTGGACGGTGTTTGAAATTGAAAACCTGGTTTTGTGACAATTTTGTCCCTTGTTTATGTCATGGGTCAACAGCAACTCATATAAAGCAAAATGTGTGTTAGGGTCTGTAGATTATTGTGCCAAATTTCGTTTTGCTCAAAGTGTAAGAGAAACACGAAATCCAAGATGGCGTCCAAGTTGGCCGCCAAAACAATCTTAATTGGAACAAAATAAGTTTCCTGCTTCCTGATGTCCTTTTTTCATCTTGTCCATGATGCGAACTCCTAGAATCTTTCTGAGTGCGGTCATCTCGAACACTAGCAGTTGACTTTCTTCAGCTTTTCTAAGAGTCCACGTTTCGCATCCGTAAAGGGCAATCGGGACTATGAGGGAATTGTACAGTCTCATTTTCGTTTTCTGTTTGATGTATTCGTTCTTCCAGATACTCTCCAAGTCGCTCATTGAGCTCAACGCTATGGCTGTTCTCACCCTGATGTCTTTCGCGCTGTCACATGTTGTGGTAAAGGTCGATCCAAGATATTTGAAGCCCTCTGCATGCTGTAGTTTCTTTCCTCTGAGCAGCATTCCATCTTCCACACTCTTCTTCACTGTGTGCTCAAATTTCGAACTCAATAACATCCACTCGGTTTTGGTGTCACTTATCTCTTGTGCGTACCTTGAGCTGACGCTATCCACTCTATCAAGGAGGAGCTGTGCGTGACTGCGAAGTTCAGCCATGAGACGGATGTCGTTAGCAAAACGTAGGTTGATAATCGTTCTGCCATTCACACAAGCTTCATTGTCTTCCAGTCCTTCGAGCGCCTCCCGCATGATGTACTCCAGATAGATGTTGAAGAGATCCGGTGAGAAGATGAAGCCCTGTCGTACACCGATTGCTTGTTAAAACTAATCTGACATATCTCTTCCGACTCGTATGGCGCTCTGTGTTCTCTTGTATAGGTTCTCCATATGACCGATCAGCTTTCAATGGATGCCGTAGTGGTGTAGCACTCTCCAGAGGCCTTGGTGGCAAACTCGGTCGCAGGCTTTCTTGAAATCAATGAAGATCAAATAAAGCTCTCTGTCCTGCAGTGAGAGTTACTTTTTTCGCTATAAATATGAGTGAGAAGATCTGTTCAATCGTGTCCGTTCAATACGAATAAACTGTTACAACAATAATGATAATGGGAAAAATAATTATTATTGCTATGAGGTAAATTATCATAAACTTAATATAAAACATAGATAAAAATAATAAAAATGACAAATAATAATGATAACAATAATTGCTACTATAGCATCTTTATCACACTACTAATATCCTCAATAATATATTGTAATCACAACTACCATTATTATTACAAAAATAAGTGTGATTTACTATTTACAAAAATTGCAATAAATGATAAAAAAATAAATTAATAATTAATAATAATCATAAATCAATTACCATTCTAATACTAACAGTAATAATTATAATAATAATAATAAAAATAATAATAGTAATAATACCAAACTTCATAATTATAAACTTCATCATCATCATACCCATGATCATCCAGCAATATCATCACAACAATCATAATTATTAAGATCCTTAAAGTTATCATTATTAACTATATATATAGATATATCATGATCATCGTACTAATAATAGCTAATTGGGTTGTGTAGTTACTACTAGTATGTTGATTATCTGTCTGGTGTCTTATTCTTCTATGTTTTTAGTCTTAAATAAATATCAGATGCTATTTATTGTCCATTTTTGTCAATTTACTGGTTGCTTACTGCGTGGTAGTGCTTCATGTCAATCGCACATTCTCGGCCCTTTCCGTCAAACATCGGATAATTATGATAATCTGCGAGGGGTACCGAATGGCTTCATGTATACATCTTTGCTATGTTATGTACATGCTGTACCTTGTTCGTTGTATAAGAACATGTGCATGCACATATATGTCAATAGTAATTTATACATGTGTATGATTGTTAAAATAAATAATACAAACATAAGGAAATCGAAATAATAATTATAAAACAAAACTGTGTGTTTAATCCTTTATTACATTATACATGCATTAGTATTCAAACATTTAAACAATAGAGCGCATACATAGATAAGGTACCTGTTAAAAGCCTACTAGCATATTTTGTTTAAATCGATCCTGCGAAAAAAAGACCACCTGTGAACAAAAACCACAACGACAACATCCCTTGAGTGGTCTTAATTGGCAGGTTAGACTGTATGTGACCTCTAGATGGTACAAACAGTGTGTTACCTTTAGATGCCTCTACATATATGACACCCACAACGAATATCATGTCAAATAAACAATCGCTGTGATGCTATTAAATTGGTACAAAAAGGTTATTAAAACTTTCACAAAGACAATTACGTCGTGACATTTTATATCACTTGACGCATTTGACTGAAGCATGACTCCTTCCTGTGTCATAAACATTTCATTCCATGATTTTACATAGATGAAATATATTAACTGTATATTGTATGTTTTCATAACTATAGAACTCTTATTTCTAAAATAGAGTGTTATTTTGATTTGTACCAATTTCTATTTTGTTCAGTTTGGTTTTAATCGACACGATGCTATTTTCATCATTGTGTATTATAGCAAAGTAATTTTAATACTGGTTTGATGATAACAATTGACTTTAATTATAGAACTATACTTATGTGTCCTCCTATGCCATTGTTGTTAAGCGGAAGAAAGGTCGCCTCAACTAGGTATTACACCGACATCTATCGCAATGAAAGTATCAATGTCAAACATTTTGGCATTAAATTATGTTATCTGAGTGCAAAAGAGTGAAAAGGCATACAATACCTTATAGCATTTTCGTTTTCTTTCGAAAATTGAATATAAACATAAAAGGAAGGTCGATAAATCAACGGTAAGCTGAAAACTATGTATACAAAAAACACATACAACACGGAACATATAGAGCTTTGAAGTATAAAAATTCTAGATATCAAACTGAACCTTTGCATATTGCACTTGCATTGTTACAATCGTTACTAAACACTGATTTAAAATGCCGATAATAAATATTTTACAGGCGCATAAAAAAATGGCATTTGGATTGCCCGGCTAGCGCATTGGGTGAACGTTTAACCAGTGGGATTCAAACTCATTCATTGAAAACGGCACAATTAAATGTCCGCTTGTGTATAGATGTACTTAAATATGAGACGCTCTCTGAGAAAAGGGGGTTTAATGCATTTACGTAAAGAGTCCGCACAGGCTAATCAGGGAGATACTTTCCGCCTGTATTGCATTTTGTGTTTCAAGGAAGACTCTTTCCGTCGAAAATCATGTTTAGGCCGAAAATTTACCTGATTAACCTGTGTGGTCTGCACAGGCTAATCTGGAATGACACTTTACGCGCATGCATTAAAACCCCTTTTCACAGAGCGAGGCTCATATATTTCATTCCTAACGATTTTACAACTAAGAACTTATTTTTACCGCTTCCGCGAAGTTTCCCGGTTGCTCAAATAAAAGCATAACAGATCTGCAGGAATTTCATTTTGTAACTTTTCTCTCAATAGAGCGTTTAAAATAGAGATATTATCCCCCAATCACAACGGATAGCCGTCAGTTTATTGATAATAGTATAGTATTAAAGGGACAAATTCGGTTTTGTAAGCCTGAAAGACCCAGTTGTAAAGTGTAAACACTTGCTCCCGAATCGGAATCACAGATCTCGGCATCCCTTAGGATTCTAAAAACATAAAATTCACAGCAAATTTCTTACAGTGGCTACTTCCCATATCAGTACCAGCAGACGAAAAATGCGCAGTAAACTTGCAGTGGTTACCTCCCCTGTCCGTACCAGTAGACATATCCTTAAAGTTGTGATACATTGTAGACTTTAACAGTTATAATAGATTTGTTAGTAAATACTTTTATTGATATAATGACTTATTGGAAATGAAGTATTGTTCGACAGTTTGATCTTCGTGGCTATTTAACCCGATACACGTGTAACGATTAACATTCAACTATAAAAATCATGTTTAAAAACTGTTTTATCCCATTATCAGACGTGTTTTGACGGTATAACACCCCATGGAATAAACTAGCCTCTATCCCACCTTGTTGAATAAACCTGTCGCGCTATTTTTAGATCATTTGTGGGGTTTTCCAAAAATTGGAGAATCTGCGTTTGTCAACTGCGGAAGAACAAAATCGTCTTAAAATGCTATATTTGAACATTATTAATTCAAAAATGGAAGAAATAATAGGATAAATTGAATAGTATGTGAGTTTTGGATAAAGATAAAGTTTATCATGCTCGGTTCGAACCTCGGCAAGCCTCGCGCTATCATGGTTCTTAGCCTCGCATGATAAACTTGATCTTTATCCAACACTCACATATTGTTCTCTATCTGTCAGTCCTTGTGTGCGTTGTATTCGGTAAGTAAGCCAACGGTATATTTTAATTCTAGAGGCGACTCGTTATAAATAAGTCGTGGGTTCCATGTTTTGTTGTATTCAAAAACTTATTTACATTAGTACACGACATTATAGAAAAGGATCTGTCAGCTTATATTTCATTAAAATGCTAAATGCTTAACTCAATATTGTATCGTAGTTTTTGGTTAGCCTAAATTACCGACAAGCTAATTCACAGGGACCTGCATATGATACAACATAGCAATAAAAAGAAAACATACAGTCTTTTGTACATATTTAAACAAGATAAGTTATCGAATCCCGGGGATATAAAGTTTTAAGCAATACAAGTTCACGTTTTGCAATACTTAATTCGTGTCAGTCGTTAAAGATTAATTGAGTTTGTACGTGAAACACGAATGAACTTTCAATGTGTTGTAATGTACTTTTAATGACATTTTTTTATGTTTTTAGGACTGCCTCGTGAATACCTTTTAAATAGCGAATGCTTGCAAATAATAAATTTAAAATAGCAACATAAGTTTTTATTTTTTGAGAGTCGAAATTAACGTACTCTGTATAACCGTATTAATGGTACGAACAATTCAAATTCATGAATAGCAAACAAGACTAAAAGTTCAGAAGACAGAGAACCTGAACATGAACATCAACGAAATCATAGTTTACACATAACATATATTGTTTGTTTAGTCAAAAAGTATTTCATGTAAAATTGACTCTGCAATTAATTGTCCCACTTTTATATTCAGATAATTATATTCATACGGCACATCGACATAATATTCGGTTCTGCCATACTTACGATAATAATAATAATAATAATAATAATAATAATAATAATAATAATAATAATAATAATAATAATAATAATAATAAAAGCTTTATTTACAGAAGGTTACACATAAAGACAATGACACATTATACATATTATGCAGATGAATCAATACTTTTTTACAATGTGGCCTTCTTAAAATAACATACACATATAGGTCTATAACAAGTAAAACATTCAAACAATATTTGCTAACACCCATACATAACACACATTTTGCCTTTTAGACAGACGATAAACTACACATAAACTACGTGCTATTGGTTTATCGCCAAAAGTGTGTCCGACTTTTTACAAGCAAGTTTCTATACGGTGATTGATATGTGAAATAATTAAATGACACATTAAATTATTCTTTGGAACGAAATCAATTTAATTATTCATCAGATAAACTGTAGTTTGTACTTAAGTCGCTAGTAGGTATTTTATGTTCATGACCTACGAACTCTATCTAGCGACTTAAAGCCTCTATAACGCTCAAAAATCAACGACAATTTCGTGATATATTTCGTAAAATAAAGTTAACATATAAATTACCAGTGTTCTTTATAGCAATAGCCAACATTGCAACGTTAGATGTGCTCTGATAACATAAATTTTTGTAGATACAAAATGCTCGTTTTTATTTATTTGTGACACAATTAATTCAATTTTAATTTCCCGCAAATATAACTATTCATACGACACGCGAACACGCGAACACTAAAATGGTACCATGTTAGTGTTCATCTACCGTATGAATAGATATCGTCGCGGGAAATTGAAATGGAATAAAATATGAAAAAAAAGAGAATTTTGTATCTACAAACATCTATATTACCAGACCACTTCTGGCGTTGAAATTTCGGCAATTGCAATAAGGAACACTGAATTTAATTGTTTAACTTTATTTTACGAAATATTGGTACGAGCTTGTCGTTGATTTTGAGTAGTAATGGGGCTTTAAATGTAACTACATTTGTTACAAGATACCGAATGTATATACGTACCATTACTAAAATAATGTTTTAATAAAGGTGTATTTACTTTTTGCATAGCTGATAATCGTTTATCATTTATCGTTTTGTTCATTTGGCTTACTGTATCTTAAATAATTAAGAAACTGAAGTGTTTATTTAACAGAAGTAATGTTAAGCTTTGCAAATGCTGATGTTTTTCTTAAGATTGGCTTCGACTTAAATACAGTCAATCACGTCGGACTTTGTTTAGCGCCTAACATACGACATACGGTCGACGATTTGATCATGTCTAGCACAGCCAGCTGTGAATGGCATAAGTTGCATACGCTCTGACATATATGTGTCGCGTTCTGTGAAAACTGGGCATAATGCATGTGCGTAACGTTTCGTACCAAATTAGCCTGTGCTGTTCGCACAGGCGAATCAGGGACGACACTTTCCGCTTTTATGACATTTTTCGTTTAAATGAAGTCTCTTCTTAGCAAAAATCCAATTTAGGCGGAAAGTGTCGTCCCTGATTAGCCTGTGCGAACTGCACAGGCTAATCTGGGACGACACTTAACGCACATGCATTATGCCCAGTTTTCTCAGAACACGACTCATATGTTTGCACATTGTCCTAATATCGCTAATTTCATCGGTCCGACCTGCAACATGGCAACTGACGTCGTTTCACCGCAATCATTCCAAGATTTAAAATCTCTGCCCGGCATCGCGCCCCGGGTTCAATCCTGTGCCGTCGCATGTGAGCTTGATTAGTGGTCACCATACCGGACAGGTGCGGTTATCTCCGGATACTCCGGTCTTGCATTACAGCACAAGACGACTGAAAAATTATATGACTTTCATATAAAATAAATAGCTGTAAATTGCATATGTAATTTAAAATTCGCCCCAACTTTCGTGAGTCTCGTAGGTTACTTAGGTATGTGTGCTGGTCCACAATCAGGGTCCTGACACAATGCAGCCTTACACGCGACAGGACCTCATTAACTTCGAAATACTATCACTGACAAGTCAGTTTTTCTCCCGGCATCGTTAACACTATTTTTTAAATCAAATTAAAATTAGATCAGTGAAAAAACATTTGGGACCTTTAGTGAACGGAGACTGTCAATCATGTTCTAGCGACGTAAGAGCCTTGAAGCAGGGTTTCTTCCCCTACATAGCTCGCGTCGCCAGTATTTAATAATTTTAACCCTTTGCATGCTGGGAAATTTGTCGTCTGCTAAAATGTTGTCTGCTGAATTTCTAAAATAAGCATTTTCTTCGATTTTTTTTCAAAGAATACTATCAGAATAGCAAACAGTTTGGATCCTGATGAGACGCCACGTTCTGTGGCGTCTCATCTGGATCCAAACTGTTTGCAAAGGCCTTCAAAATCCGGTTCCAGCGCTCAAAGGGTTAAAGACCTACAAACCAACCCTCCAAGTCACACTGTTCAAGTTCAATACGAAGGGTACGAGGTCAATATACAGACCCGGAGTCGTAGCAACCGTTACTTGAATCTATAAATTACGGGACAGGTTTCGTTTAATAATTATTGAAAACAGTTAAGGTCTGTTAAAAAAAAACAAATCTCATGAGTTTGTCGAAAATGCTGCGCTTTGAAAAGATACAATTTGTTGTAGCCTTTAAATAATTGTTCTTATTTATTCATTCGATTTTTCGTTTAAAAGTATTCGCAAATTAACAACAATATGGCTTCTTATTCGTAATAGCTTATTCGTATCAAAGGGAGATAAGTGCTCAAAAATACCAATCAAGATGTATCATCCCAAAACAACAGCGCCACTCGTTTATCGTTTTATCAAAGCAAAAACTATACACGGGAATACACACTTCATTTCAATTTTCAAATACTGATTTTCGATATATTCAGATTGAAACTAAATGTTATTAGGAAAATAAGTTTCTTATTTTGTTTGACAATGAATACAACGATATAAAAAAAACAATTTGGTTGTCTGTACTTTTTGTTTTGGTAATATGAAAATCGTAATACGATGTAAAATGTGTTGTTTGTCATGCTTCGAATATACACGGACCATTTTAACATTCGTTTACTCTTATTTCTCCGTCGTATTTCTTGGCAGCCGCCTTTCTACGCTATCAGCGTGTTTAGAACAGACAAGATCGGATCTTAAAACGTTTATTTAACATTAAGCAACTTTTGTTTTCGTTGTTAATTCGACATTATCGCATGTTGGGCTTTACGCCTTTATACATATATATAAAAACAAGCAGTTGGTATGTCCTTAATATTTAATATCAAAGTAAACTTTATGCAGAAAAATTTACTTTTGTCTTAAAATTATGGTTACAGCAGTCACTGCCGTATGAACTGATCTTTGCACGTTCACAAGGGGGGATGTTGTCAAATATTTGCATTCGTCATAGCGTTATTGATACAGCGTGTGTACTTAAATTGTTTCTACAAACGTTTCAGCATCATTTCTGAAACATCAAACGTGTCAATCG
This sequence comes from Dreissena rostriformis, assembly GCA_007657795.1. Taxonomy (NCBI): domain Eukaryota; kingdom Metazoa; phylum Mollusca; class Bivalvia; order Myida; family Dreissenidae; genus Dreissena; species Dreissena rostriformis. Next base: position 12,156 of record VMBQ01009374.1, read on the forward strand.
AATAACTGCGTGTTATATCGTTTTCAATAGCAAAGTAAACTAAATATTTCCCAATAACACTATGACTAGTGTGTACCAATATTTGGATTGACAATTTTATTGCGCTGTATCTTGTGTTACTCAGTTTATAAAGTAAACAAAGGCCTGTGGCCCAAAATACACAGTATATTACACAAAACATAACATTAATATCATGTATGTTAGTTTGTTAGCTTTCGTGTATGATATTATTGTGTAAGTATATTAACCCAAGTGCCCGAATGATACTTTATAAACAGATATTAACATAATCGAAGGGCGCGCACTTCAACAATATAATTGACTCAATTATATTATACATGTCTGTGAAGAACATGGTTGTATTCTCCACAGCTTTAATTGTCATAATGCGAATGTCATTGAAAGTGGTATTTGTAATGATTAGAGAATATTCCACTTTTTATTGCATATCAAGTACTAAATGCGATTCCTAACGTCAAAGAATAGTAAAACTGTGATGTATGAAGAAAATGATTTAACCCATTTTTTCATAGTGGACTCCTCCATCCTTCTAAATTGGATCAATTTATTTCCAAACTTAGGGATGTCTAGTATATATATTTCTATATTTAGAATATTTCTTACAGAGATTTCTTTAAGCAAACAGCGCAGACCATGATGAGACGCCGCATCATGCGGCGTCTCATCTGGGTCTACGCTGTTTGCCAAGGCCGTTTTTCTAGACGCTAGGCATACATGATTTACGCCAGGTCTTTGAAAAAATGAGATCCAATATTGGTAAATTGGGATCAATGCATTTGCGCAGTAAAGTATCGTCCTAGATAAGCCTGTTCAAAAAAACATAAAGGCACTTTACGAGACAACCATGGAAACTGTTAGAATTAACGGAAATCACAGGTTAATCAGTGACAACACTTTTCGCTCAGACTGAAATTTCGAATAAAAGAGACTTCCTTTAAAGACAAATACCATTAAAGAGGAGAGTGATGTCCCTTATAAGCCTGTGCTTTCTCTTAATTACGATTGAGTATAGGAAATATAACGGCCCTTCCTCAGTGGCACGGATTAAAATGAAGAACGTCAATAACATGTGAATGTTTCAGCACAAAAAGTACTCGATGTTTTCTATACACAAAGACGAATTCAACGTCTTTGCAATTACGTTGTTTGTCACTTCTTAAACGTTGTTGTCCCTCTTAAGTGTAGTGTTTGAGTTGCATAATGGGTCAAGTATATTCATTTCAAGCAACTGCTTGTAGTGTGTATCTGCGGTAGAAATCGTCGTTTAATTCTTCACTATTATACTTTAAAATACTATGTATATGTTATGCTTGTATGTATGTCTGTAATATCTTACGGATAAAATAAATGTATACACATGAAAAAAAAAATCTTCACTATTCCCGAATTTGTCTACATGTTCAAAGATGTTCTATCTGTTCATTTTATTCCAGAAATCGTTTGGATTAGTCGTCGACATGGTTTATGTGTCTATAGCCCCGTTCATATTGTAAAATCTGCAGCGCGCTTCAATACATTCCGTTCTTACTCTAAGTTATCGGACACTCCCGTTTTTAGCCAAAATAAAGAAGGAGTTTTCTGCTGTACAGCAGCAAGTTATTTGCAATTGAATAAATCTGGTGCCACTTCTTCTGAACTTTTATTCTATTTGTTAATTCATAAGTATTTTTTGAAAGAAAAAAAAACAATATCGTATTTACTAGCTGTCAGATTTTGGAATTGCATATATGTATATGTAACGGTTTTCCTCTCTCGAGTGTGTTTTTAAAAGTGGACGCACATTGTATGTTAATATTACAATTGCATATTCCCGCAAGAAAGACTTCTTTGAAACCTTGCGTCGCGTATACGTGTAGTTTATTAGCCCAGGGTGTCTGTTATGTGCGAAATCGCTTATAGATGAGAAGAAACATTGTGAGTCAAGAACCCAGGATACCACGTTTAATTTCATCGATTTGCTTCACCGATTCAATAGGCATTAGTAAATGACCACACAGTAAATACATTGAAAGCCGACATGTTTGAAGAAGACTCATATTTCGCTTATAAAAATAGTTGACATGTTGAAGCGAAATAAATTGTGTACGCACACTTGATAAATCAAATATTGGTAAAAGCATGAATGTGGTGTCTTCGGTACTTTCGAAACAAGATTTTGTAAAACCAACCCTTTAACAATATTTGATTGAGAACTCTTTCAAATAGTGACGGCGTCATTCAACGCTTAATTTCCGGTTTGAAACATACTCCTTCGAGATTTTTAAATAATGGATTGTGCGCGGGGTTTTAAATCGCGTAGAAAGTGTTGATGTCTATAATGTGGATTGATTTTTAAATATAATAGATAGTTCAGACAGAAATAAGCGGCGTCTCAAATTGTCTCTAGTATGTTCTGACAGTGCACGAAAATTAGAAAACCAGGTGAACACATTATTTGTCAGAAAATTATTTGTTAATCGGATTGGTTTAACGTTTTATTAAGAGGGATGTGGTTCTTATAATACCATTCGTCCGACCGTCTGTCCGTTACATGTTCGCGTCCTCTCTATATCCGTTATACTCTTTGAAGGCTTTTAGTTGAGAAGATGTATCGGAGGCATGAGCCAGTTATTCAAGGTTAAGGTCACACTTAAATTACATATATTCTAACCTCATTTTCGTCTGCATCTGCGCTTGGCCCAACATAATTCACAAAACATTTTAGTTAACAAAATACAATACAAAAACCTGTGAAATTTTCCCCTGGGCAGTTGATGATTTGTCGGTGATGTAATGCACATATTTCAGGAGTAAAAAAAACATTTTAAAAATCAAATCTGTCATCATCAAACCGATTTGTATGTATTGACACTTTTACAACCACAACGGCCTTACACGCTTTTTTCATAAATGAATGACTACCATTTAAAACTTGTCAATGCATTATCCTATGCACATCAACTTAACAATCTTTTGACAATGCTCTCTGACAACCGAAGGGGGTATATACGTATAAAACCCGTCAAACTCATTCTTTAGGTCTTCGTTTTTCCATCCGAAATATTTAACACCTCGCCACCGAGCAAACGCCTTAAAGTGCCTCAGAAAACCCCAATATTGCGGGAACATTTCGAACACCGCCGCGTGCGCTGGTAGGAACATCACGTGACTCATGCCCGCCCCGTGCATGCCAATGAGAACATCAGTCTGGGTCATGACCTTCAACTGGTCCAACATTGACATTTGTTCTAGAATAACCGTCTCCACTGTAGCTGATTGTGGAAAAACAGATTTAACAGTGTCTACAATTTCGTCCTCGTTTTTAAATTTTCTATGTACTAATCCACTAAATAGCTCCTTTCTCTCTGGATGCGTCATATAGTCCTTCCGAAGAATCACCGTTATTTTTAATATATTGCAATCCAAACGTTTTTCGTCAGTCACTCCATACGCTGCAAGGAAGAAATCTCGAAAAGCGTCAAAATAAGGCGCAACAGGCAAATTATGGAAGTTGAGCGGACTATTGTAACCTATGATATTCCATATCAAGTTTTTATAGACCAAGTTTTCATCTTTCTTGTATCTATAGACATTATCAAACAGGACGGCCCACGTGATGTCAAGGGGACTTGACGGTCTGTCGTCCATCCACACGACGTCCACCTGACTGGCGTTCAGTTTCATCACCTTGGAGACGAGGAAAACGTTCATCCACTCACACAGCGTATGGTACAGGTTATGTGCCTCGATTCGCTTTATAACGAATGTAGGCACGGTCACATAATTACTGTCCTGATCTTTGATATATTTTGCTGGGTACGGCCGAAGGTAATTCATCCAAATTTGTAGCGGTCCCTCGATAGAATATCGAAAGTTATACGTGGGCACTTTGCTATCACACGGAACAGTGAAAGTGGTATTGCTCAATATATGCGAATATTGCAACCACACGAATTCGTGGCCGTATGCTCGGAAGTATCCCTGGCAGCCTGCGGTCGGGGTTCGGACCCATTCAACCAGGGGGTACTCAGTTTCTTGCCTCAGGGGTTGTGGTGACAGGTACAGGACTATGCAGATTGTGCAAATGGCGGCTATTGCAAGCAGGACAATGTGTTGGTTTCGGAAACGTCGGGTCAACATCGTGGATTTAACTGAAAAAATAAAGAAACAAAATCATGTAACTGTTATTTTATAAATGATCTTTTTATACTATATATGCGTGCAGTGACAGACGTGTCGTCACTACTATCTGCGCTTAGGACCCAGCGTGTACATTGAACGATTTAATATCTTTGCAAATGTACACAAGAAAACATAACAACGCAGCACGCATTATAAATTTAAACACGAAATTATTTCACTTTCTCTCAATGTGTGTGATTTAAAATCTACAACTTAAATATAAAAAAAAAACGAGCTGAAACACTACATTATAAATTAATAAAATGCAGCAACTTGTTTCGGGTGGCGATAATTAAAGCAAGAAAATTCTCCAATTTCCCCTGCATATCCTTCTTATGAAAATAAGTCGTAGAAGCTTCATAAGTTTGATAGCCACACTTATGCAAACGGATATCGTAATTGACCTTAACAATATTAACTCCCATTAATTAATGTCTATATTAACAATGAAAAACGCATGCGCAGAAAAATGGCCGTGCGTAGGCGTCTTCTATCCATCGAAATGTTTTGACAAAGTTTAAATGTGGATATGTACAGTGCATTAGATGAATTAATATCAAAATCGCTAGTTTCTTCTTATTTTTTCACTTAATGCGCCTCGTTCTGGGGAAAATGGGCTTAATGCATGTGCGTAAGTGTCGTCCCAGATTAGCATGTGCAGTCCGCACAGGCTAATCAGGGACGACAATTGCCGCCTAAACTGGATTTTCGTTAAGAAGATACTTTCTTGAAACGAAAAATTCCCTAAAAGTGGAAGTGTCGTCCCAGAGTAGCCTGTGCGGACTGCACATGCAAACAGGAACGACACTTAACGCACATGCATTGAGCCCAGTTCTCACAGAACAAAGCTCATATCACAGTGTGGTTATTGATAGTCCAACTTTAACAAAGAGTACCAATGAATGGTAGTTCCGCTTTTATACCATTGATCAATTTCTATACCGCACAATTAAGGCATTCAACTCATCATACGAAACCATTAGAAACATGCCAATATTGTTGTAATGGTATTCATATTTCAATTATTTTGCAAAATATAAGAAGATTTTAACGTTTCGCTTTCCAGATATAACATATTAAGTACCCCCACCCCCACCCACCCCCACCCCCCTTCTATTGCTCAAAACGGGAAAACATATAGAGATCTTTACCAGCCACGTACTTAATTAATATTTGATTAACTTATTACAAATAAACATTTCTGAATGGTAAATTAAAATTAAACTTTAATTATGAAAATAATAACTAAGTGTACGTCAACTACTTAACATATGAGTCATACATACGAATATTGCCAATTATGTTAAATCTAGATGGATAATTTCCTGTTCTCGTTCTTGAAAGCCGTAAAAATATGATATGATTATGGTTTACTCAATATACAATAGACATACAGTCCATGAGTACACATGTTCAAAACATAGTAACGTACATAAAGGCATGAAATGTGATCAGTGTTTAATTTAATAAGTTGTTAAATAAAGTTTAAATACATGAAAAGGTCTAGGACAATTACAGAATTAAGAATCTATTTAACAATGTTATAGCTTATAATATAAAATAATATAATATGATATGATATGATATAATATAATATAATATAATATAATATAATATAATATAATATAATATAATATAATATAATATAATATTTTGTGTATGCATGCTCTGAATCAAAACCGTGTTACTTTTGTTCTTGATGTACACGCTTCAAAACAAAAATCAAGACACTAACTTTAACGTACTAATTTTTCAGACCGTGTATACACCCACTCATATAATACCTGAAGAGGGTCTTCTTCTTTTTAAACTTGAAAAATATTTTTGAGAATATTTGTCATATACCTAATTTAAACATTCAAAACATAGTAGGTAAGCGGGTTGGCATTTAAGGAAACAAGTAAACATATTTATTTTTTGCAATATTAGATATTGAAATTTTACTGAATTCACCAAGGAATATCTCATTAAAAAGACTGAATTCCAGATGCTTGAGGCATAATCTGGTGTTCAGAGAAGGGCTGTATTAATTTCATTAAATCAATTTCATTAGATATGTTTGAATGATGGAAAGTTCATAATCAAGTCATCGTGGAACAAACAATACGTTTACATTGCACCTTACACAGATCTGGAAGGAATTACTCGCCAAACCTTGAAAATCTAAATGCGCGTTTTTCATAATGCAAAAGACAAGGGATATTTTGACAGCGGAAATAAATTGACTTCTTCACCCTTTTCTTCTTTTTTTATATGTAATTTATTGTATTTAGAAAAAAACTGTTATATAACGAAAAGTCTAAAATATGTTAATAGCAAGAAAGAAAAAAAACTTTACCCTATCACGTGATTCGAATCTGAAACCTTCGCGATCTTTTATGGTAAAAACGAACAATCAACATCTACACCACGGATGCTTTTAATGGTTTAATGCGTATTAAGAAGACTGCTTTATTGTTTTGAATTTGACCAAATTTACGTAGTTGTACGCAAAGAATTAAAATTTCAAATGATATTAAATTGATGATTAGTTTCTGTTCCTTCGACGCGGATGAAGAATAAACATATTTTTTTCCAACACATTTTATTTCAAGACTAAAAAGAATAAACATCTTTACAAATATTAATGGGACTTGTTCATATATGTTCATATTTTTTTAAATATCGTTTAATTATTTTACCAACACAACTTTAATATTTGGAATAATTGTAAATAACTATGATAACAAGGAAAAAGATAAAATAACAAGAACATGTGCCTGTCTTGGGTATTGAACCCGGGCCCTCTAGAAGCAAAAGCTAATTCGTTTAAACCACGCATATTACAACATGTGTGGTGTAGTTAAAACCTTATGTCGGTAATACACGTTTATGCTGAATTATCGACGAAAAACTTTACAAACGCTTTATAATGTTTACGATTTCGATTCATGATTATCAATAAATAAACATATGTTCAACATTTTTCTTTGTGAGGTGTTTTATTTTGCTTGTTTGAATTTATAGCACATGTTATTAAATCTATGACATTTTGTTTAATGGTCATTTAGCCAAACTCGTAAAATGAAAGTAATCCCGGACAAAATACAAGCGATGATTAATTGCCCTGAAATTAAAGTGCTTATAACTTGCATTCCTTTCAAACGGCCATTTTACATGCAGCACAACAAAATAGAGCTATAGCGATCAAATTCCCCTCCCAGTAACTCAAGCATAGGAATATTGAATTTTTTTTTTAAACATTTTATGGACCTTTCCTCATATCGACTTAGTGTCAACATTCAAATACATATTAACAGTTTGACACAATAAACATTGTCAAAAAAAAAAAATGTATGTGATGTATGCATTATGTTTAAAAAAGCAAAAGTATACTCCTGACTGAGAAACATGTTAAACATGTTTTCGGCTTGTCCAGTTTCTTAATTTGTACAATTAATATACTTATTTTAGTGTAAAAGCCTGTTGTTTTTCATAATTTGGAGAGAAAAACTACATACAAGCCTAACAGGATTTCGTTGTTTGCTTGCTATTTAAAAAAGGTCTAGACGTATTTACCTAGATTTATAGCCCAAAAGTATGTGTTTGTTCCTTGTAAAATTAAGGGTTTCTGCACACCACTTGAGAATTCAGATCGGAAGTCGAAGATACTGACGCAACGATATCCCTCGTGAAGAACGTTATTGCCTTTGCTGTAATCAACGGGACATAGAGGATGAATTCTTTTGCATGTGTGTTTGTTCATAATACCGTTCACTGAGACAAAAATACATGAAACGTATTTATTTCATGAATCCATCTGCTGTTAACGTCCATAGTTTATTTACATCAACATGTAAATTTGAAGTTATAAATGTATGCAAATATGTAAAAGAAGTCTATAAGGCAACTAAACGAACTTATATTGTAAAAAGCTCTCAATGACGATTAATATTTATCTGAACTATTATTTGAAATATGTCTTTACTTTAAGTTATTGATATTTTGTGAATTATTTGTTTTTGATTTTTCAATCCAAATCATATCAAAAAACGTAGTAAGTAAAATAATAGTATATCCTTACTGCTTTTAAAATTAGTAAGTTTCTCCTTCTCTAAATCGTTATTGATTTCTGTTCTAATTTTGCGTCGAAATTTCATTGAATTATCTCACAATTAATATATTTTGTTACAATTTGGCAAACATTATAATATATTGACAGGTGACATTAAGTTATTTAAAATTGTATGCATTAATGACGATGTACATATGTGCATGTATATGTACAATGTGTTTATAACCTGTCTGTTTGTTATGTTCTGTTCGCATTTAATACATTTTAAGTATTATGACATAATTGACATTTACATTACAAATAACGTAAATAATCAATTACATATCACAACTTATGTCAAATTTAATCTCACCTGAGTCAGTTTCACTTCTTTTTTTTTAAATCCAGCTTCCCACATACGATAGAAATTTGACTACATTAGGGTTCAATATCAAGTAGTGTTTCAAGTAGTAAAACTAGTACCGCGCAAACTAGCCAAGTCAATCAGTATATTGTAAACCCCATGAGAAACTCAGCTTTACATATCAAAGGACTAAAAGGCTCAATGTCGTCGCCACTTAATATGAAATCTGACAAGAGGAAAATAGGTCCGATTTAAACCCTGGTAATACGGCTTTTGTAAAACAAAGAGCATCCACGCTATGGGGATTCACAAATGTGTGATAGTGCACGGATTTCGGCAGTATACGGATAAGCTGCTGACTATTTTAACATATTGCAAACGTTTAACAACAGTGTATTCACGCACGACACGGAGTAATTTTCAATCCCGGTATGCAGTGCGCGATATTTTTCCGCTTTTCGAAATTGACTAAGTGAATACGGTGTTGAGTGAAAAATGACTAAATGAGTAAGAGTTTTTTTTTTCAATGATAAAAACAACGGTACAAGTGTGACCAGGTTTTTTGTATTCTTACGGTGTTGAGTGAAAAATGACTAAATGAGTAAGAGTTTGTTTTTCATGATAAAAACAACGGTACAGTGTGACCAGGTTTTCTGTATTCTTAACTCTAAAAATTGGTTGGTGAATACGGGCCCGATATTTCAAAAAGGCCTTGATTTATCAACTGTTTACGTCCCCTCAAATGACCGACTAAAATAAACCACAATTTGATTCAGCATGTCTTATTTGTATATTAGGATCAATTTAGCTCGCTTTCCCTTTTCTTTTTTTTCTAATTTGCGTGTAAACTACATGTGTGCCTAATCATTTTAAGGGCTTTGCTAATAGATTTGCAAAAAAGACTTTCCTTGTTTCTTTTATCTTAAACAAACACATTACGTTACACAATCAAATCCTTCCCGAGCAACAAATATGCATGTCCTAAAAATACATAGTGTCTTGTGCCGTTTATAAGCAATAAGTATTCGCGTTTCAATCACTCTTGTTTGTTCGTGTACATGGTGTATAATGCGCAAAATTGTTTTGCGGGTTATTCCGTTTCTCATTCATACGTACAGTAAATTTTTAAACAGTTTACGCTTGCGCGATATTACTCCAGGAGAAATCATTTTATGTGTATCGTGGTAAATTAAATGATGTGCATTTGAAAAAGGTAATGATATTCACCACCGATTGCATTTAAATTACATTTTGGCTCGCGCCACTTCATAGAATGAGTTATTCGGCAGCTACTTGATGATAAAACACAAAATAAGTCATGCAATAACACTTCTTTAAATAGTGTAATATGATGCCTTTCATGTTAATCTAACAAATCATGTTAAAGGACCAATTTTCCTCCAAAAAGTCGACTGTCCGTTTCAGTTATCGGGTTAAACAATATGAGCCTCGTTCTGGGAAAACTGGGCTTAATACGTGGGCGTAAAGTGTCGTCCCAGTTAAGCCTGTGCAGTCAGAAGAGGCTTATCATGGATGACACTTTCCGCCTAAACTGGAGTTTTGCTAAGAAGAGCTTTTTTCAAACGAAAAATACCATGAGAGCGGTAAGTGTCGCCCCTGATTAGCCGTTGCGGCTTATAATGCGCCAATTGGTTAAGATAAAAGTACCGCCAAAGGCAAATGTTGTAACATATATATTAGTTTTTTATTATAAGCATAGATTTCGATTTTATTCTCCATTTGCTATACATTTTGCAATAAAGATATTGAAGAGCTGTTTGCATGTGTTAATTAAATCCTTTAAGTGTTGGTTTTTGTTTCTGTTTCGAGTACCAGTATAAATTCGTTCCTTTTAATGAACAAGTTATTCTTATTAAGCGTTGTAATCATCATCATTTTTCGTAAAATTATACGCAAAATAGAGCAAAATTTAATATAAACACTGATTTTTACCTGTATTATTATCTTATTCATAATAGCTTCATCGAAAACCAAACTCTTATCCGCAAAACTCATGAAGTATTACTGAAATCAATACATATTTCGTAAAAACGAATATGCGACTGGTCGTTGTTTACTCCAGAACCTAATGAATAAATCACGCTTTCAAGCCGGCACAATGGTTGACGGTATAAGATTTCTTAGAACGTATGATATTGGCGTCGGGTGGGACGAAGGCATTCATTGGTTATTTGTGCGGCAAAAAGAATCATGTTTGCTTCAAACTGACGTCTCCAAAACGGGTTTGAAGATAGGCCAACAATTTCCATTGATTTTTATACGATTCACATATTATATTTCAATTCAATAATGATATGATCGAAAATAAAGAGTTTTTTTTCAGCCGTAAACTTAACTTGTTATAGCAAGAAAAATACTGTGAAAAACTTTCATCGTTTGACATGAAAACTTTCGTTCGACCAGTGAGTAAAAACCAACCACTCTTTTTCGTTTACGTAGATAAATTTGGTAAGGCGTTAGAAAAGGACCGGCCAGCTCAGATGCTAAAGCGCTGAACTACAAATCCGATGATCTCGGGTTCGTTCCATGGGCCGGCAATTTAACATGGGGATAGGTCTTGACATCCTTACAACGACTATTCACACGTACCTTTTTCAAGTATGGCAGTTGTAAGTTATTAACCTATGTGTGTGCACTTAGGAATGGAAAGCCGGCTATCCCAGAAAAATTATGAATTGGTAAACTGACCGCCATGATATTACTGAATACTGATGAAAACGGCGAAAAATCCAACAAAACAAACAATATTAGTTGTAAACATATTGTTTGTTTTTTCTAACGCAACCGACGATTAGTTTTCGTGTTGACCATTTTCCTTGTTTTTGTATAACATTTTTAGTTTTTCAATCATGTTAGTTACACTCGATCTCCTCACTTGACGTTTACACATAGAATAATGAAGAAATAAAAATGTTTCACAGATATTAACTTTTTATTTCATAGAAAGGGTATTGAAATGGAAAATAACTTGTTTCGCATAACAAAGTTAACGAACAAGTTGAGGCGACCTACCTACCTTATTGATTGGAAAGCAAACTACTGTGTATTTGATAATACCTGCGGAGGTCCACAAAAACTCCATTGACAAGTATGCTAACTAGGACCGCAGTAGAAAATCAAACCCCAAAAAGATGCCCGATGTCGAAAAAATAACTTTGTTAAAAAAGAACTGAATTTCGGAGTATCTCTGGCTTCATGATTGTAATGTCATGAAATCGTTCTGATGACGCTGAAGCGACGCGTTGAATACACGTGTACCTGTGGAACGCACATAAATGATTCATGATGGTTCGGCACCTCTCAACGGTCTTACTGCATGTGTATTACGTCCACGTTATGATTCAACATATCATGCGCATTGTGTCATGTGCATTTTAGTGAAATAAACGGGTTGTTTTGTGTGTGTGTTTTGTTTTCGGAAAACTTACTTATGTCAGCAACTATGCGACGTCAATGATACGTCCTTTCAACGTTTGTCTTATGTTCAAACAGGAATGGTAATCGAAACAAAAAACTGCAAATTAATTTAGAGATATGCATCAAGATGAATACAATGGGTTTTCGACATAAACTCTTTATAACTTGAATATAAGCATTTCGGTTTATGGTTGTATGTCCAAATAATTTAGTTCGGGTTTATCGACTGTTTTGCTTGAAGCGTGAGAAGAATTTAAAAAAGTGTGTTTAAGCATCATATGCATATTACCTTGGCACAATTCAGAAATTATAAACCCTGGACAGACGTGATTAAATAAACATGAACGGTGGAGAGTGAATTCATCGTGAAAGTATTTGAAAATTATGTGATGTATATTTATAATCTGTACTAATATTTATACAATCGCACATTTCATTCAATAGTCATAGAAATTGAAACTGTGAAAATTGATGAACGCATAATTAATATTGGTACAGAAACATTGAAAGGCAAATAAAATTAAACTCTTACCTTTTGTTTTTGATGTATAAATTCCATAGGCTGGGCTCTAATCACAGTTCTATTGAAATCCGCAATATTCACTCCGCGCCCGAAATCCCCGGCGATAAGAGATAAAAAACATAAAGCAAAATCAAAGCGCTGAAGGCACTACATTTGTTGGTTATTGTGTTAACAGAGGGAATTGAAGTGCCGCGCTTTGGTGTAAACCCAACTTCGGTTCAAAACCACAGAGCGACCAGAGTGCGTTGAAGTAGTGCATATATATAGTAAAACGAAATGCATCATCATCAGTGTCGTTATCATAATTCAACAACATCATCATCATCATCATCAAAATCACCATCGGACTTTAATAATATGCAATGAGCGAGACTCGATTCTTCTTCCTCTCGCTCCATAATAATTAAGGTCGTAAAGGTGTCTGACACGGTACCCGCTTTGCAATCGGGAGGTCAAAGAAAGGGATCGTTCTATTTATCGTTCCTAAGACGAAGAGTCATGTTTTTGCGTTTAAAAGAAACGGGCATTCCAAAGAGTTAGAGTAGCGAAACATTTAAAATATGCTGGTACTTATATAATATTTCACATGTAACACTTCCGTTTGCCATTATCCACGGGAGATAACATTGTGCATATTTGTATTTCAATAAAATGTGTTACTTAGCTCGCCAAAACGAGCTAACTTTTAACAAACGCAATTCCCGAAATTGTTTAAAAGTATGGTACGAAATGACGGGTTGTGTTATGTGCTCTACATTATACGGCACCCAAAAGACGCCGCGAAAATAGACGGTTTGATGCCGTCTGTCCAACGTCTCGAACGCGGACGTATCAAAACTTGTTATTGACAGGAACCCGATACTCGTACGTCTGACATGGTGGGTATCCGAAAATCATTCACAGCATTAAGCATTAGAATTTGAGAAGGCTGAGCCAATACCAATGGTACTTGGTTTAATTCGCAGTGCAAACGAATAAACCAACGTCCTTATTTTTTAGTCTTAAGATCATTCAATTGTGACATGTTCTTGTTCATAAAACATAGCTTAATAGTCTGTATACGTGTATACAAAATAAATGTAATGATGAAATCGTTATAATAACGTGAAGTATGTTTAAGTCAACAGTACATTGAAGTTAAATTATGTTTGCGTCCACGTCGGAGCTTGTGTATAGTATCATGCCCCAAATTTGCGATAGCGCTTATCTATGATTGTGCAATTTGCAAACTGATAGAATTACAAGTCGCTGCACAAAAAGGTCACATTGCTGAATCCCAAAACCAAACTCTCTTGCGTGTATTCCACTCGTTGACGGTTCTTTTACTTTATTAAATGTTCAGTTTCTGTCGGCGGTCAGTGGTGAGGTTCAGTTTAAACCTATTTATTTTAGCTCGATTGCATAGAAAGCCTATGGCTAATGGAAACACTATCGAGTCCGTTTCCTGGGTAGAACCAGTACTTGGTGTCTTTGGGGGAGATTTAAAGAACGCTCCCACAGTCGGGATCGAACCCGTGACCTCCCGATCGCTAGGCGGACAACAAATCAACTACGGCACGGCGACCTTTTAATGCGATGAGGTGTTGTTAAACATTTTCCTTAAAGCAGGAATCGTTCGTATAGGCCTTCATCATCAACATTCAGCCTATACTGTAGTTTGTTTACTTCGATAATCGTTCTCAAACAAAAGTAAATGATTTATCTGAGGCAAATACCCTTGCATTATTGAATGGGGAAATAGGAATCAACAATACGTGTATGTTGTAGCTGCTCAATATCATTTTACCGTTAACATGAGAAGACAAATATGTGTTAATACACTAGCAACGATTTGACGGTGTGTTTATCTGTAATTAAAATAAAGAATGAGTTTCGTGAAAATTTCGTTATTCTTTATGATATTATCGTAATTACATTTAAATATGTATTAACTGGACTTCAGTAAGGCGTTTGACAAGGTCCCCCACCAGCGTCTGCTGACAAAACTACACCACTATGGTATACGCGGCCAGACGTTGGAATGGATCCGAGCCTTCCTGACTGACATAACGCAGAAAGTTGTGGTAGATGGAGCAACTTCAGATCCTGCCCCATTAGTGATGTGGAGTGCCTCAGGGGAGTGTGCTTGAACCGATCCTCCTCATAACCTGGTCTTCATAAGTGACCTCCCCCTTAGAGTTTCATCCAAGACAAGACTCTTTGTGGACGACTGTGTGGTCTACAGACAAATAGACTCTGATAGCGACTGTGATCATCTGAAGGAAGACCTCAATCGGTTTTGGCAATAGGAGAAGCTCTGTGGAATGTCTTTCCATTCTGAGAAGTGCAGCATCCTGCGAGTATGTAGAAAACGATCACCAATACTGCCCAACTACACCCTCAAAGGCCATATACACGCAAGTGAAGAAATATCAAGGTACTTCGGGGTGGAACTGACGAAGGACATTTCTTGGAAGCCTCACATCCAGAACGTTACAAGGAAATGGAAGCACGCTTGGATTCCTGCGCAGGAATCTAAGGATAGAAGACGAGAATGTCAAAAGTGCTGCCTACTTTTCCCTTGTTCGTCCACACCTGGAATATTGTAGCACGGTCTGGAATCCATATCAGAAGGACCAGATTCACGATCTGAAGATGGTCCAGAGAAGGGCATTCAGGTATGTGACGAACCGCTACCATAACACCAGAAGCGTCACATCCATGCTTGATCACCTGCAGTGGGAAACCCTGGAGTCACGAAGGACCAAGGCCCGGCTGACGATGATCTACAAAATCGCAAATGACCTTATAGACAGCTCAGCAATAAAATACCTCTCCCCACCCTCAAGCAGGACACGGTCTAGCCATTCCATCAAGTTCTTGCCTATCTCCAAATCAACATCCTATTACAGCCATAGCCTTTTCCCCGGAATAATACCGACCTGGACCAGCTTACCAGCCTCTGTTGCCAAATCCCATGACTTGGTAGCCTTCAGGCAGGGGCTAGCACCATTCAGTTTCTAATCAAGTCGTCAGCGCCAGCTACAAAGTAACCCCCAATGCCAATGACCATCATGGCTGTGCCGGTTGAGGTTCAATTCTCTTGGTGGCCACCGTAGCCGGAGAGGCATGAGGGAGAGGGATGAAACGTAGCTGGGGACGCATCTTTACTGTCCTTATGACTTTTAACTATCAAGCTCTTCTCACTTTACTATTTTCTCATTCTTACTTTTTTTTCTCACCACCCGTCGCACAATTGTCAAGCTTAACGGAAGAGTCGGAAGCGACGTACGATGTAGATGTAGATAGCACTTTGAAAATCCTTATATATAAAGCACGGATCAGGCGACTGTCTGGACAATATCGCAGTATAAATATGAACGTCTGTATTACGCAATGATATTTTGTAATTCCTTCTTTATTCATGTTTGATTTAATGTAAGTGCTATCTATCCTATTTAACGCGGAAATATCCGATGTGATTATAGATAAGAATGGCGGCCCGTGGTGTTGTTTTTAAATTATTCTTTAATAATATTTTACAGCATTTTCTTTCATACATGCATTCATACAAATATACATATGGTGCATAGTGCATAGAGTAGATATACTACAAATTGATGTTATCGAATGTAAAGAAAAAAGCAAAAGGGTTGGGTCACAAGTTTTAACAACGTTAGATGACGACCCTTCCCATTATTTCCGATTCGGTAATAAGGACATTCAAAGTGCACATAGTGAGTGTTAAATTAAAAATTCAGTAAGAAAATTTTGTTTTTATTGTGACTACAGTTAAAATGTATGTTGTTTCCGTCGTACAAAGGAATTCTGAAATGAAGTAAAGTCAAATATGATTGTCTATTCATGGTGTTTAGACGCGAATGATTATTCCTAGTACCGCGAGAATATCGGATTTCAGGCTACTTGCACTTTACACTTTTTACTTGCAAATGCTTCTAAGAAGATAATAAATTTACAAGAAAGATTAAGTTTTGAAAGCTGAGCTTTCAAACGTACTGCTTCTGCAAACGATATTAAAAGGATCAGATATAGTGACGTGTATCCACAAGTTGCGATTTATACGAAATAAGTACTATTTGTGTAGGAACAAATTAACAACATCCGGTTTCAAACGGGGGATGTTCATGTCTATTTTTAATAAATCTTTATAGATTGCTACTGAAATAAGACACACA
Organism: Dreissena rostriformis; assembly: GCA_007657795.1. Classification (NCBI taxonomy): domain Eukaryota; kingdom Metazoa; phylum Mollusca; class Bivalvia; order Myida; family Dreissenidae; genus Dreissena; species Dreissena rostriformis. Next base: position 28,871 of record VMBQ01009374.1, read on the forward strand.
TAAAGACGTACAATATGGACAAATTGAAGAAAACACTGAGCGGAGATGACGACGAGGAGAAAGGAATCGTTTCATCAGTAATTGCAAAGAGTTCATGTTTCATTATCCGAAAATTAAATTTCCGAAATGGAAAAGTTTTCTTTTCATTTTTTTTAATAATGCACGAATATTCATTCAGTGCTATAACTCAGGTCCTATGATTTGTGCATTTTTTAATGAAGTTTTCTTTTCCCTTTTAAAAGCCATTGTTAAGTGTTTCACAACTTATGTAAACATATAGAAAAGATGTAAGTTTCATTTTACTCGGTTAGTGAGTTACTCATTGTCATATGACATTGATCAAAATGAGCACAGACACCAAATCCATGCACTGAACAATCTTGCTCAAATTCTCTGTTCCTTATAGGCCAGCATATAAAACTTTTCTGGTCTCATGTAAGAATATATGAATTTAAACTGCTCAGCTAATTTCCATGCCTATTTAAGTGATTGTATACATGTATACATGTATAATAAATATTTAATTCAACTGTGAAGGTTGTTCTCTTGCTCTGGATTCATCATTTGAGTCAATAAATTCCATAACTCAGAGCAACATTTGAACTTACATGAATATTTCGACTATATCACATAGTCTTCATCAGCGATGTGCTGGTCAGTTGACCGAGTCACGTGACGTAGGATGGTCAAGTGACAAGAGGAGAGAATTGTACACAGGCGGAAGTTCAAAAACAAACTTATTTCAAAACTCAAAGACATTAAAAAGAATGACAACATCCCTGAACATTTATACAAAAAACTTTATCTAACTTCGGAAAATGTACCCAAACTTTACGGCCTACCTAAGATCCACAAGAAGGATGCCCCCTTACGCCCCATAGTGTCGAGTATTGGCAGCGTTATGTACCCCACCGCCAAGTATTTAGCCAACATTATTGGCCCTCTAGCGGGTAAGACAGAGCACCACATCGTCAACAGTGTTGACTTTTTTCAAAAGATTAAGGGACTGGAAGTACCACTGGGAACTAAATAAGTATCGTATGATGTGTCGGCATTGTTCACAAGTATTCCTGTAGATAAAGCTTTGAAAGTGATTAAAGACAGGTTAGAAAAGGACAACCAACTATCAAACAGGACTGAATTAAGTGTGGACTCAGTTTGTGAACTTCTAGAACTTTGTTTGAACAGTACATATTTTATTTATAGGGGACAGTTCTTTTAGCAGAAGCAGGGTGCAGCCATGGGTTCTCCAGTCTCGCCCATCATTGCAAATTTATATATGGAGCATTTTGAGAAGGAGGCCTTAGACACCGCCAAGAACCCACCTTCCCTGTGGTTCAGGTACGTGGATGACACCATGACCAAACTTCATGAGTATGATATTGAGTCGTTCTCCTCACACTTGAACTCCATAGATGAACACATTANCCCCCCCCCCTATCTAATTCCTAATGTTTATTTTCAGCCCCCCCCCTCCCCCTCCCATACATCCTCAAATTTTGACCAGGATGTGACTTCTTCCCAACTCAGATTGTCTGGAGTGTAGTAACTTGATCATTAATCAGAGATTTCAAAATAACTTGTCACAAATGATCGCTATTTATATACGGTGTAATGCATAAAGCTTGTGTCCTTTTTCAGAGGCAAAGGTCATGCAAAGAGGAAAAAGTAAAAATAGGCAAAGAACACCTTGTCTAACTTAACTTCTCTATTTATAAGACAATAACACTATAATTTCAAGTTTTGTCATACATAATCATAATGTGGAGACAGCTTGTACCAATAAACTCTGTTTCCCTAAATGAAAGGTCGAGGTCACATTAAGAGGTCAAAGGCCAAAAATCAACATAGCACATATAGTCTGGACTGTAGTG
>VMBQ01009375.1:8499-32542 GCA_007657795.1 Dreissena rostriformis
TGTCACGTAAAGCATATACAAACAGGTTAAAAGAAACATATTTAATTATTTCTTAAAATTCATAATTTAGAGACATTATTGTACAAACGTAATTTCTTAACTTTGCTAAAATATTTACATGGCCAGTCGCGAACTCTTTTCAGATAATATTTCCCTGCCCTTAGGTTAAAACGTCAAACTACTGTAACCCACTGGCTAATAATTATACTTGAAATGGCGGGTCATTTCCTTTACGGATATCATCTATTACCTGTGCGAAACATTAATTATCGGTCGACTTCGCATGTATTGTTAATTGTTGTTATCACCTTTTGATTGGTGTGAATGATTTCTACGTGGTACATTTTCATTGGCTGCACGAATGTGGGACGCCCAACGAATCATTCAAACACGTATTATAGTAGAGTTAGCTACTAGAGGCCGAGACGGTCGGACGGAAAATAAGAACGTCCGAGTCATGTAGCCATTATATTAACCAATAAACCGTATAAGTCAGTGCGCACTATACGAGCAGACATGTAATTTCAAGATTTATAATCATCACGTTTGAAGCCCATGTTGGGTTTCGCAAGTATATTGTTGACTATGATAATACTGGACATTGGAAAGTGTTTGTTAATTTAAGAAACCAAAATAAACATCAATGGAACTTTATCGATGTGTTTGTTCAAATGAATAACGTCACAACTTGTATGCCCAAAAGTATCATTGTGTGCTTGGCTTGACAATAAAATGTCATTTTGATTATGCTTCAGTTGTATGGTTTCATATATAAAATTTCAATATATCTTTTGGCAGGTTTAGAAATTTTCTCCCTTTTTAAAGCTAATTACTTCCCTTGATTATGTTTTTTGACTTTTGACCTTGAAGGATTACCTTGACCTTGAACTTTTACCACTCAAAATGTGCAGCTTGATGAGATACACATGCATATAAAATATCAAGTTGCTATCTTCCATATTGCAAAAGTTATGACCAATGTTAAAGTTTTAGAACGGACACACAGACGGACAGACTGACAATTCAAATGCTATATGCCACCCTACCGGGGTCATAAAAAAACAATTTGATAATAAACAAAACATATTAAATATAGACCCCCTCTTCTATTTCAAAAGTTTCCATTATGGTCCCTTATATGTGTTGTCATAAGTCTTTGTTATCACAAGTTTTAAAAGTTTCAATTTTTGGCCACATGTTCAAATTGTCTGTAATATGTGTTGTCACAGGTCTTTGTTTTCATAAGTATTTCAAAAGTTTCAATTATTGGCCGCATGTTAAAATTTTACGTTATATGTGTTGTCATAGGTATTTGTTTGCATAAGTCTTGTAACATGAACATGGCACGCCGGTTTAAAAGGCATTATTACATGAAGTATTCTGTCAGGAATTTCAACAGTTTGTCATGGAAACATAGACAAACAAGCAAATTCATTTACTTGATAACCCCCATCATATAAATTTTGATAACTTATTCATAGGGACACAACTAAAAGAAAAGAGTATTTGAAGGTTTGTGCCTTTTCTCACTTATTTGTACCAGTGATGCAATTGCATGCTCAGTCAATACAACGTAGATAACATCTGTTTCATAAATCACTAAAAATTGACAAAAATGTGACAAAATGATTTTCAATTCAATTTTATGTTTTTTTTTGTTTTTTTGTTTTAATTTTTAAATTTACTAAAAATATTTTCTTTTTTGAAAGACACGTGGATGGATAAACAGGGCAATATCTGTAATATAACAAAATGTAGGGTTATTGTTTTTATGCATTGCAATTATCCTTATTAATATATATGCTACCACAAAGTTTCATGTTGAAATATTGTTTTTAACTGAGATAAAGCCCTGAAAGATTACATTATACAAAAACAACAAAGCGCGATAACTCTTATATAAGACTGTGTAGGAATATGTTTCTTGTGCGTGGCACTTTTCAGCATCTATAAAATCATGCAGTTTCATGATGAAATCTTGTATAGTTTCAGAGAGTTAGTCCTGAAAAGTAACATCATATGAAAACAACAAAGGGCAATCTATATATGTATCATATCGGAGATATAGATCACAAAAGTTACATCATACAAAAGCAACAAAGGTCGAGAACGCTAAGTTTAGAAAGAGTAGATGGTTCTAGTGCATGGCACTTCTCCTCATTGATATGTATACACCCATGACGTTTCATGTTAAAATCTTGTAAGTTTCTGAAGCATTCCGACTTACGATTGGACTGAAAGACTGATGGACAGACAACGCTAAAACTATATTCCTTCGCCTACAGAGGCAGATAACAAGCTGTTTTAAAACATTAGAACCTAGTGAACTAGTTTTTGACCTCACATGACCAAGTAACAAACTCGGCCAAGACAATATTTGGATAATTGATCTGAACAATTTGCATGACGATTTGAAATAGATGATGCCTCTGGAGTGTAAAAAAGGTAAATATTGACAACAGACCGCAAACAGACATAAGGCGATCACAAAACCTCACCATGAACAGGTTGCACTCAGGTTAGCTGAGGGTGAGAAGCCTATTTTCCAAAGGTGTCTTTTTTTTTGCAACTTTTTGTTTTCGGAGATATTTTAATGTAAATAACTTATAATAAAATTTATTACACTATTTAAAGTTTCATCAGTGTCTGGCATTTGAATGCATTATAAAATGGTGATAATAGTTGACATGCTCAACCCAGATTTAAATCACTATATTAATGAGAACTAAGCAAAATCAAAGCAATTATACTTTAATATTTGAATGTGAAGCAACCGTTGACCCTAGATTTAATTAAAGCTGATGCTATGGAAGTATCTATATATATGTCTAAAAGCATGCAGGTTTTATCAGCCTTGAGAAATACTACCTACAGTACAGTCCACGCAATTTTTTCTGCTAACAAGTGTTTACGCGGAGTTGGAAAGCGAGGTGAACTCGATAAAACGCTCAGTGTATTACTTTAGCCTAGTCGGTAAATGCAGACAATTTCCGTTCTTATCAGGAATCGCCGTGCAACACCGCGTTAGCAGTGTGCTACTGAGCATGCCAAAAAAATAAAATAAAAAATAAAATCCAGTAATAATCCAACAAGACACCATTATTTAAGATGAAAGTGTTTCGAATTTCGTAAACACACCATTATTAATAACTGTAGAAAAAGTCGGGAAATCGGCCTTTATCGGAAAATCCAAGATAGATTTATTTGTCCTGTCAAAGCTTAGACCCAGTTATTACAGCCATTCAGGACTCAACTTTCGTAAAACACGTGTTCAATTAACTGTTAAACTCCACCTCCGTTCCCTGGAAAAGATTCGAAAGGCGGAGCTAAGCACGTGCAGTTACATATTTCGACTGTTGCTATTAAGTTATAAACACCCGATTGGTTTAGTGTGTTGATTGCCAAACAAAGGAAGCCAATTTTGTCGGCGAGAACAGTGTGTTTTTCATGCCTTCAGACAGGAAGCGGTTTTTCTTTGATGACGTCAAACTGTCAATTCACACATATTGCGAATTTTTGCGAGACTTTTAATAGGGTCCTCGGTCATTTGTCTACATGTTCAGTATAGAAAAAACACCCGCTTACATGAAAACTTTGGATTAAATTATCAAAATAAAAACAATGTTGCAAACTGTGATTATATTAATTGGTAAGTATCAGTTTAAAGACGACGTTGTGTTTGTCGTAAATCAACAAGTTTTCTATACAAAAACAACTACTTCTATATATGTTCTTGTTATAAATGTAATTTTATTTGAAAATCAGGAAGTCAAACGAAGTTAAATTGATCGTTATCTCGTTAAACACGGGAGTCTCCCTCGCGTTGCCAACCCCGAGGGCCGCCGCGTCGGCTTATCAATTTTGCTGATCGTTCACCGGGGAGTCCCAAATCATGCAAACGCCGCGTATCGCGGGATTTTCTAAATCTCCCTCGGAGATACTGCCCGCGGAGTAGCGAGGGAAATTGGGGAAAACGCATGGACTGTACTGTACCAACTAAATCCAGAAAACTGATTCTTGCTACACTGGTCAAATCAGTTGTTCTAAACTTATGCTATAAGTATTATTTACATTACAACAATTATTAAACCTCCACATCTTCACCAGTTGAAGAGTTTAACCCAGCACACTTGGATGTCAATAGGTCCTACCACACAATCAATGCTTGGGTTTAACAGGAAACAGTAAAACCTTTTAAATATGTAAAAATATATATTTAGGAAGTATAAACACTACATGATTTCAAATTTGAGAGTAAAACATCAGTTGTCTTACAAAATCAAGAAGACATATTTGTAACAGAAATAATGATTAAAATCCATATATTTATATAGCAATTCTACATAAAAGACAATAATATAAGTTTTATCACAAACCCACTTTTCCTAAGTTAAAGGGGAAAACAGTATGATTTTAAATATTTATCATGAGACCGTGAAGGTTTATAAGGGCTCAATCAATAGAAGGAAGAAATATATAGTTATAAATACAATTTACCTCTTCAGACTCGTTTATCTGTGCATTTTCAAAGCGTCTGGTCAGCAGAGCGACAGAGGACTGGCTGGAAAAAGCAGGCGAGGCATTTCTACGTGCAGCTGCTGCAGCATCAAACTGCCGAGCGGTCTCTGGTGTTGCCAGATGGTTGAAGTTGGCAAGGCTACGACCATGAGGGAATATGGAACCAGACGGCGTCGCCTGAGATGTGTAACTAGATTGGGTTGGCTGAGAAATAGAACTAGCAGGTGTTTGTCGAGCGGTACTGGATGCAGCGGGAGACTGGGATATACCAGTGGCCGAGGCATCTCGTACGTTCACATTGGCAGTGCTGGCCGCTCTCTGGAGACCATCATCCGCTGCTATGGAAATATTTCTACGTGTACCCTCTCCACTGTTGTTGTGGAGAAGTGGGCAGAGTGGGGATAAATTTCTATGGGTCTGTTCCACATTGTCAAACAATGTCCATCCTTCACAAACAACATCACATGCAAAGCATTGAGTGGCATTAGGACCTTGATCGTGATCATGATAGAAACCATTTCTAGCAAGCGCGATGCCATTTCCTCTATCTTCATAATTGTGGAACGTTATGAACCTCAGCCATTCAAACTGCATTTCTTCCACACGAGTCAATGGTTCTCCAGTGTTCACTCTATTAAGGACTGACCTTATTGGATAAACAGCAACAGTTTGGTGCAGCTGTTTCGGATGCTCCACATACAGTCTCTGAGCCACATCTTTTGCTATTTGTTGTTCTGGAGTCCTCTCACAATATTTTCTCAGAATAGCTCTCCAAGACGGCCATGAGTCTGAATCAGTGCTTCTTTGAGTCATTATTCCAGAGATGTCACTCGGGAACTCCCTTAGAATCAAATTTTGTTGTGATAATTGTTTTGGTATTTGCTTACTTGCAGTCCTTTTGCCAGTCAGGCAGTTTTTGTTAATTATAATTACAACTGGATCAACTGGATCAGTTTCCTTCTTGTCCATTACCTTTTGATTTTGATATTTTCCCTTTCTGTACGTTACCATTTCTACTGGATCTGTTTCCTTTTTGTATGTTACCATATGAACTGGATCAGTTTTTGTCTTGTCTGCTACAATTTGATCTTTTTCGTCATTTACCATATGAACTTGATCTGTTCCTTTTGTGTCAGTTACCATTTGAATTTGATCTGTTTCCTTCTTGCCAGTTACTATATGGACTTGAAATGTTTCCTTTTTTCCAGTAACTGTATGATCTTGATCTGTTTCCATCTTGTCATTTACTTTATGGACTGGATATCTGCCCTTTCTATGTGTTACCTCACAACTATGATCTGTTAAGCTGAAAGCTTGTATCTGAACTAGATCTGTGTCACTGACAATCGCTTCGGAAGGAGCTCGATGTGACATATTGACAATAGTTTTCTTCTTAGCCTTCCAGCATAGTAAATCATGGAATCGAACGTCAAAGCTGTGAATTGACAAAACACACGGCACATATGAATCCAGAGTCATGTTAAACGTCTCAAACTTCAATTGGCATGGCAGATATTGGGATTTTATGTTGAGCACTTCTAAAAAGGCATCCAACTTCGGTCCATCAATATCAAAAGCAGAGCTGAATAATAGATCAAGTTGTGGAGGTTTCCAATTCGAGTCAGAAACATCTACCTCTTTCAAACCTGTTGCAGCTGTAATATTGGTTTCTTCACGAAGTTTGATTTTGCTCATTGACAACACTTGCGCCACACTTAATACTTCAAACATTTCTGTATAGTTTAAGGCTCTTAAACGTTTTTGAAAAAATTTGAGCTCATATGTTTTCCTGTTTGGATTATTGATTACTGAAACATCACCGTAAACATCTGGTTCTAATTCAGTTCTTGCCATAGATGGAGCCATTTGCAAATGGGAAGCTGGATCTAAATGCAGATATTTATTTGTAAGATAGCTTTCCATTTTTAACAATTTCCAAGAATCTGAAACCAGGTTCAAACCTGGAAAAGCATTATCACTTGTTTGATTGACTTCAGTTAATAACTGCTCTTCTAGATTAGAACAGTATCTTTTGCTTAATTCTACATTCAAAGCTCCAGATAGAATCGATGTTGCTTTAGTTAAGTTCAGTTTAGTTAGGTTCATTCCTATTGCAGAAACTATATTCATTTCCATCCAATTCCCTCTCCTCAAAACTAAGCAGGACAAAAGATAAGTTGCATACCGGGGTATTTCCTGGGTAAAATCATTGCATGGAAGGGAACAAGACAACGATTGCAGTCGGGTTTCTGAAGACATATTTGTCGATTTTTTCTCTGGACCATGCACTTTTTGCTGTTTCAGCTCATATGCTACCTGTATGCTAAGATAGTCTTCAGATTGCATTGCAAGGGAAAAATATGAATCATCATATTGGACAGATGCACTTATATTAGGACAACCAGATGTTTCAGTAAATAAATTATTGTTTACATTCTTTCCATCATTTCCAGCATCCAAGCTTTTGCAAAGCGTGTCTTCATGATTGAAAACATATTTTGGGGTAGGTATCTCTTTCATGTTTTTCACACACAATGATTCAATGGCATTTACAACCGACATTATTTTGTGTTTACCTGACAAAACATCTTCAGTTACTTCATTCAATGTACCAAGCTGATTTCTACAATACTCCACAAATTCAGATATTCCAATGACAGTTCTGGATTTTCTATTTAACGTTGGTAGGTTAGTATCTTGTTCATAACGGTTATCATTTTCACTTTTGACCTTGAGTGTCATATTTAACAAACAAGTTTCAACTTTCCATGTGTATGTTGTTTTATCTGGTGTAAGTTTTTCAATTATTCTCTCAACTTCATAACTTTTTTCTGCAGCAGATCTTCCAGAGAAGGAGCTTTCAACATGGTTCAAATGGGTTCCAGATATTGTTTCTCTGTTTGCAATATTTGTTTCTTCAGAATCTCTGCTAGATATAAATGTTTCAATTTTTTTTTTCCAGTATCATATTTATGTTATTTTGATTGCCATTGAAACTGTCAGTCATTTCAGTTCTTATGTTAGAAATATGTTCTAACATTCCTGTTCTTTTAACGGACAATTCAATAGTCGGAATAACCTCAGGTGAGATTTTCACTATTTCTACTGCTTCTTTGTCCACAGACATTTCTTTTGAGTTCTTTTCAGAAGAAATCTCATCTAATATATGCCAATTTTCTGTTCAGTTTGATTAAATTCATTGTTAAATTCGGTTTCAACTGTTTCACTTGGTTGATTTTCTTGTGTTGGAAATGTATCCCCGCTGGCTGCCTGTCTGCTCAGTCCAGTCTGTCCCATGTTAAAAAAAAATCACTGAAATGAAATAGCAAATTTTTAATTGATATCCTCAGCAAAATAAATTTTTACTGGAGTAGCCTTTAATTCTTCTCCCATATTGTTTTCATGTCAGGTTTGGAAATTGTGTATGTGTGATCTTTTCATGTATGTTTAATGGATGGGTTTTGCTTATTAACTGGTACTTTTGGCTTTCTAAATATTTGAAAACTTTGGTCCCATGACCTGCACACATTTTAAATTAAACAAGCAAATTCATAGAATTGATATCCCCCGCAACATATTTGTAGTTTAAGGATGGGTGCAAATCGGACGGAACATACTACGATACAAAGGGCCATTGTTTTTAACAGATGGTGTACAATGCCATTTGGCGTGTATCATCCTCTTATCCATATATATACTCATACCAAATTTCAATGAAAACTGACGAAGCACTTCCAAGATACAAAGGGTCATAACTCCGTTATTAACAGATGGTGTACAATGCCATTTGGCGTGCATCATCGTCTTATCCATATATATACTCATACCAAATTTCAATGAAAACTGACGAAGCACTTCCAAGATATGGCTCCGGATATGGCTCCGGACACAAAAGTGCCTATAGTAAAAAGCATTTTTTCAAGATACAAAGGGCCATAACTCTGTTATTAACAAATAGTGTACAATGCCATTTGGCGTGCATCATCGTCATATCCATATATATACTCATATTAAGTTTCAATGAAATCCGCCAAAGCACTTCCAAGTGGCCGGACGGACGGACGGACAGACAGCCGGACGGAAGGACAACGCCAAAACAATATCCCTCCGCCTCTGGCGTGGGATAATTACAATGTACATTCTGCTTACAACATGATAGTATAAATTCACCAACAAGAGGGCTATGATGTATTAAACCAACTCGACCGTTGACTAAGTCAATTGATTTTTGCTTCAGTCCAGTTAAAATTCATAGCTGGTAGCCCGTATGGTCAAATGCTTTTTCCGTGCAACATGTCTGAACAAGCTACACATAGACCCTTATTCAACACGGTGTAGGTTTATCTCCCAGGGCCCTCAATCTATCAAATCTGCTGAAAAGTATACCCCTTGATAGAAAGATGTGTCTCATGATTATTATATCTCAATTCTATTTTGATTTAATCTTGTCAAACATACTAAATTATGAAAAAAGCAATGAATATAGTGCAAACATGTACAAATGTTATAATGAGCAGTTATGAAGCAGAAGTTTATTGAAAAGTGTTGTTGGTCCATCTCGCAAGATGCTTTAACTTATTATTATTACTGGGTGGAGGACTCGTAAATACATTAAATGACTGTAATGAACAAAAGGGCCCTGACGCGCTCACATGAGTTCAAGTAACACCAATTTTAAAAGCCTTGACCTTCTGAGACAGTTTTTGACCCCAGATGCAAACATAGCCTTCATATTGTCAAGATGAACATTATGATTAAGTTTGAACATGTGGCTTCATTCTAAAATTTGACTTAGTGACCTAATTTTAAGAAACATGTGACACAGAGTAACATTCTGTATATACATTTTCGCAATAAACATTCAGGTCAAGTTTCATCAAGACCGAGTCGTAAATATGTAAATAAAAAAATGTGGCGTCTAGAATGGTAACAAGCTAACAGTTGACGAACCACATTGCACAATACCAGACATAGGTTGATCACAATTGAACTTGAGCATGTCATGCTCAGGTGATCTAAAAACAAGATGTATTTGTGAAACACTATGTCCCCTATTGCGATTTTGACTCATATATTTGACCTTTGACCTTGAAGGATGGCCTTGACATTGACCTTACACCACTCAAAATGTGCAGGTCCATGAGATACACATGCATGCCAAATACCAAGTTGCTATATGTTGAATATTGCAGAAGTTATGGCCAAAATGAGCGATTTTGACCCATATAATTGACCTTTGACCTTGAAGGATGACCTTGACCTTTCAGCACTCAAAATGTGCAGCTCCATTAGATACACATGCATGCCAAGTATCAAGTTGCTATGTTGAATATTGCAAAAGTTATGGCCAATGTTAAAGTTGGCGCAAACAAACCAACCAACCAACAGACCAACCAACAGACAGGGCAAAAACAATATGTCCCCCAGTATATACTGGGGGACATAAAAAATCATTTATATTTTTTGTCAAATCCTATACATGCATACAAATTCTATAACAAGTCTTAATAGATTTTGTCCCTTGGAACCAGCCTACTCACCAGCGCGAAGACGATAGTGAGGCTGAACCAGACCAGCAGCCCTTAGAAGACCGTGCTCTGAAACAGCATACCTTCCAACAGGATGAAGATCATGCTGCAAAGGGAGAGAACTTCTGTCAGGGGAAGTAATTTATGTAACCACAAACCCCCTTCCTTTTAAATTGTTTTTATTAATGTTCTATATTCACACAAATACTTTTGATAAACATGCAGTAGTGCATATTTCAATTTTGTAGTTAATTTCTGAATAATGAAAAAAGCAAAGTTCCAAAATAATTATAGACAAATTCTTTAAATAATATTTAAATTAATATAGCACAAGTTACACAATTGTATTTTCCTTTTGTATGACCAATGACCAAGCATACCAAGTAAATACTTATTCAATATTCACATCCATTAAAAATTTAATAATATAGGAGTGCAAAACTCTACTATTTCCTTGTAGATCTTTCCTTACATGAAACTGACTTTTGAGATTGTATATTGTAGTCTGAAAACTGAATTCAGACTCTTAACGATAAAAAAGATCTGTTTGTTTAGGAAAATTATTCAGAATACTTCACATGATCAAGCTTTAATGCAGTACTTATTTAATTTATTTCAAGGATTAAAAAGAACAACAGGTCATAAAGGTGCATAGGTTGCTCACAAACAGGACCTTGACACAGGTTTTTGTGTGCAAAAAACTGACCATAAGAGTTAATCTTATCATATTAGAGTGACACCCTTTAGTCATATTATGACCAAGGCCAATACATCTGGCAATGTATCAGGCGCGATGGTGAGTCATTGCTGAGTTACCCATGGAAATTGTGCGAGGCCAATGTATCTGCGAAAAATCAGACCGATCGGTCAATTCGCTCAAAAGTTATCAATCATATTTTCACATTCAATGTCAGTGATTTTGATCATTGACCTAAATTTCAATAGGGTCTATCTTCTGTTTAAGGTCAATGCATCTGCAAAGTATGAGGCCCATCAATCAATCCTTTGATGACTTATCGAACGGAAACCAAACCTTGACCTAGTGACCCCAATTTCAATAGGGGTCATCTACTGGCAAAGGCCCATGCACATGGGAAGTATCAAGTCAATTGGTCAATCCGTTCACAAGTTATTGATCGGAAACGAACTGGTCTACCAACATACAGGCCATCATCCAGCAAAACAACATACCCCCTCTTCTTCGAAGGGAAATAATTTAAAGTTTTACTATATAAATATATATATAAAACAAGCGATGTGTTTGAGAAACACTATGTCCCCTTTTGAGCGATTTTGACCCATATATTTGACCTTTGACCTTGAAGGATGACCTTGACCTTGACCTTTTACCACTCAAAATGTGCAGGTCCATGAGATACACATGAATGCCAAATATCAAGTTGCTATCTTCAATATTGCAAAAGTAATGGCCAATGTTAAAGTTTGTGCAAACAAACCAACAAACAAACAGACAGGGCAAAAACAATTTGTCCCCCAGTATAGACTGGGGGACATAACAACTCTAGGGTGGGGCCAACTTTGACCACAGTGGCATGATTTGAATAAACTCAGTAGAGGACCACCACACGATATGGAACACAAGTCTATAAGTCTGATGTGTAGTTTTTTTTATGATTTGAACAAACTAAGAAGAGGAAAACTATAAAATATTTAAAACCAAATATCAAAGCCCTGTCCCTTGCGGTTTCAGAGAAGATTGTATATGTTCATCCATATTTACCATACATGTCTTTATAAATAATATGACCCCTGAGGCACAGACAGTTTGACCTCAGGGGAATCATTTAAACAAACTAGGCAGAGGACCCCTAAAAGACGTCATATGCCAAATAACAAACCTCTGGTCCTTGTGATTTCTGAATTGTGCATGATAATACCGGTACATATAATGAAAATGAGTAACCCCTAAGGCAGGGCCAATTTTGACCCTAGGGGCATTTTTTTTTAAACAAATTCGGTAGAGGACCCCCACATCTTTGTGTTTTCATAGATTTTAAAGGCTAGCTTTTTACTCTATAAGTCAAATTAAATCGTGTGACACCTTGGGTGTGGCCAATTCTAACCCTAGAGGCATGATGTGAAGAAACTCAGTAGACGACCATATGAGGATATTAAATCCCTGATCCTTAACTTTGGTAGCAGGCTTTTTCATCCCAAGCTTTTTCGGCCCAGTCCCGAAATTCAGGTCCATTCGGCACCAAGCTTATTTTGCCCCAAATTGACAAGGCTTATTCGACCCTATATTTAATTACAACTTTTTCTTTAAAACTTAATTGATAACAACGGGTATAGATTGGCGGTCCGTTTGTTGAAAATTTTCTTTTGATTATAATTGATTAAAGGTGTTAATGATGCGTATTTGGTTTATAATTATTTTTTTTGTTGCTTTGTTCGTAAAATATTGCTTTTGATTGTGATTGATTAGAGGAAATTAATTTAACATCATCATCGTTTTCCAAACTGTTACCAATTTATGCAATTGTGTCAGTTTTTAATTGAAATGATTGTCGGTTCGTTTGTTAAATATTGCTTTTGAATATTATAAAAGGTGTAAATGATGAATATTTGTTTTATATGTTCAAGCTTTTTTGTTTTGAGTCGGTTGTTTCACAGTTTTTTATGCAATTATTTCACAAACATATAAAAGTGTAAATAATGTGTTCATTGGTATTATTAATCATTTTGCTATTTTTTATTATTTTAATATTTTTTATCTGAAATCCACCAATTTTCGTTAATCCGGTGACACATCACACTATGGTGAACTGGACCATGTCATAGGACAATTCGACCATTTCTCCCGATTGCCCTCTTCACAGAGAAACACATACATTGTATAGAACATTTGTATGGAGCAGCTTGACCAGCTTTTGGCAAGGCCCAATAGAAGTCCATCACCAGCCAGGTTAGAGGAAAAAATGGACAGTTGTATGGGACAGCTTGACCAGCTTTTGGCTAGGCCCAACAGAAGTCCATCACCAGCCAGTTTAGAGGAGAAAATGGACAGTTGTATGGGACAGCTTGACCAGCTTTTGGCTAGGCCCAACAGAAGTCCATCACCAGCCAGGCGGAAATGTTTTAATGGCAAAGAGACTGGGCCCTTAAAACAAGAATGTCTGAGTCTGATGCATAACGTTAAGGGCCCACCCATAATCATCAGCACAGATTTTTTTATCTCTGCGTTCTGCAATTTAGATGCAAAACAATTACCGTAGAAGCAAAGTTTTAAAATATGTGCATCCACAGGATGCATGCTTTTTTCAAGTAGCGAGTCCGTCCGAAATCGCATTTGTTATGATTGCACTTTCCAGGGGTAAAATGTATGTTTCCACAGTTTTTCCTCAAATATTGCACCACTCGTATTAATCGGATAATCAATTGCTATGGACCAATGAAATTCGTCGTTAGTAAACTGTGTAAGGGTAAGCAGTGTAGGATTGAATATTTACATCTGAAAAGCACATTGATCATTACGTCAGCTAAAATTCGTCTGCAAAAATGGGTCCTAAGCAGAAACATTACAGCAAAGGCCAGCAGACTTTGTTTGGGCTTTTTTCAAAGTGATGCAAGTTCTAGTGTATCTATATTCACAACCACCGTTATCAGTGGAGACTCCAACAATGACATTAGTCCAAAAAATCAAGACATTAAAATAAAGAGTGGGAGAAACTGTTAAGCTGACTGGCCTTTGACGATGAATCCAAGAGTATGTACTGCAAATTGTGCACGGATGCTTAAAGACAGGAGACTTTATGAATTGAAGAAATTGAATTAAAAAAAATAACAACCAAAAGTTACTTGACATTTGCATTGTTCCAGCAAATTAAAGACCTGGTAACCATGTTTCTGCTTCTCATTTGTTTGTTTGTTATGTTATTTGGCTAAATTCATCGAAAATAGTTTATAATACTTGGGACTCACACTTTCAATTTTGGACTTGCATATGTTAAATTGTAAAAAAATCACTGATCAGGCAGATTTAATCTGATTTGATGTTCCCTCTCAATGCCAATGTTAACGACCTTGCAGCACATGCTGGGGTAATTACGGCAGCTGAGGTTACCATGGTATCGGACCCAGCAGCTGCTCAGTTGCCAGAAAAGGTTTCGGTGTTGAAAAGGTGCTTGAGTGGAATTTATTGAACAGACCAAGAGGCACTATTGGCATCCACTAAAACACGGTATTGGTGCTCATTTGCATTTTTTTTATATCATATCCATGGCACAGAAAAAATATACAAGATAGTAATTAATTTTAAAGGTCCACTACACTGGCATATACTCATCTTACTTTCCTGAAAATTTCAAGAGGCTAGTGTTACCCATTCTTGAGATATACGTTGAAACATGCTCTGAAAATGGCCCTTTTTTAGCGTTATGCAGTCTCACTTGAAAAAATCTATTGATATAAATGAGAAATGCTCTTGATATCAGCAACAAATGATGCAAACATTGGTATAATGTTACACAGACTTTTATCCCGTACGATTTGCTGCTTGAATTAATGAAATCGGTAAAATATTATGGATTTTATAAGTAAAATACTACCAGCAGGGATTTTGTTTCAACACTAAAATTCAAACACATACTTATTGTTATACTCCAATTATTGGTACAAAATTTCAGTAAATTTAACTTGTATTAACATAAAAAAATCAGTTATGTATTAGGATAAGTACAAAACCCATTCAAACTACTAGATAAGCCGGGGTTTTAGCATGAATGAAAGTTCATTGGTAAATCTTTTTATTTAAAATTCTGTAGAGTCTGTAACCATTGAAAGTTTATGTGGCAATAGTTTGGAAGGTTTTCCATGCAAAAGTATAAATACTACATTAGCTAATGTGTATTCATGTTATGTCTAAGTTGGCTGAAATTTGCCTTGCTAAATATTATCATTATTGAAAAATACTACTTAGAAAAAAGTTACAGACACTACAAAAATGTGTAAAAAATGAAGGAACAAAATCCCTGTTCTATTTCTCATAAATATTTTGTTTTACTCATGAGAAAGTTCCATCCTTTATGTTGGAATGTTATATCATACATTGTGCAATAGAGTAATGTGCAAAAAAGGTAATGCAAGACCTCTTGGGATGAAATATTGTAAGCATTCTTGTGGAATTATTTTATGAACAATTTACTTACCAACAATATAACCTGATTTTCTTTTTCTAAAATGATTCATCTCAATATGTCTGTGTTCTTTACTATGATACAACCCTTTAATATGGAGAGAAGACAAGAACAAACCTCTGGTAATGACTCAGGTATGTATCTACCGTTTTGATTATGCTACGCTAAAATTTGTAGTGTCTGTAACCAATAACCTCCTTCTGTAAGCTTTAAACCTTTTCCCTTATATGTGAGTAAAATGAAACAAAATTGTGTTTTGTATTACATTGCTGATGTCTTAGGTGCATTATTTAGACATTTTCTGTCTGAAATTTGAAATATTTATCATAATAATGTAGATAAATTGTTTTCATAGTGTAGATTTCTTTAAACTGGCATTTTTTTCAATTATCTCCTAGAATATGCAACTGGANAAGTCACTGTTTTTATGTAAACTTGCTTTAATAGTGCATTTTTTTCATGCTTCATGCCATTCTGCAACTGTTTTTGAAATCATATATTTTGGTAGTGTCTGTAACCAAACTTATGAGCATGCATTTCTACCTTTTATGAAAATTTCAAACCAGTCTTTTCGATTTATTTTGTTTGAATATACTTCCTGGTTTCAGATAAATGCCTAATTAGCTATCTTGTGGGTCTATAATAAAAGTAAAAGAAAAGTTTCTTGCTTGGTTCTCTTTTGGTCTGATACCTGATTCATTAATGCTTTGATTTTTTCGTAAAGATAGTAATCACTTTTGGTTTTTTGCTTTATTTCAACAGTTTATAACCTGTAGTTGATGTTACAGTGAAAATAAGTAAAGTTTTGAAGTTCTGTTATGTTTTTCTTGCATGTTATATGACTAGTGTGGTGTCTGTAACTTGTAGTATACCATAGGATGAAAATGTTAGATAAAAAACTAATGCATGCATGATCAAATAAAATTCAACTTGATTTGAGTAGGGAATACTCTGAGCTTTGAAAATAACTCCAAGGAAATGCTGTATCTACAATTTCACTTTTTTGAGTAAGTGAGACTACTTTGAGCACCAATACTGTGTTTTAGCTGCATATTAGGTGCAAACATGGGATTTAGTGGCCATGTGGTCCTATTGGCACCAGAACAGGGTTTATTAGAGGCAAAAGTTATTGTAAGACATTTACTTTGGCGGGTTGTGGATGAAACAGTGAGCAAGTTCCAATTTATTCAGGAATGGCTCATACATGGAACTGATCCACCTGGTGAATATCCTGGCCCAAAGGTTTGATTGGCGGCGCGGTGTGGTCCAGGTGACTGGGTCGACTCAGGCAACTGAGTTTATGCAGAGATCCGGACCAGATTGTTTTGTGGCGGTCCAGGCGACTGGATCGACTCTGGCAACTGAGTTGATGCAGAGACCCGGACTAGATTGTTGTGTGGCGGTTCAGGCGACTGTGTCAGCTCGAGCAACTGAGTTGATACAAAGGCCGGGACCACAGCGGAGTAAGGTTTTTGAGGCTCAGACAACTGTGTCGAGTCCAGAGGAGGATTTGATTCAGAGACCTGAGCCAGTCAGTTTTGTAGTGGAAGGGGCCCAGGTGATAAGGTCGGCTCAAGTGGCAGTGTCGATTCCAGAGCCCGGGTCTGAATGTGAGTGTGATAAGGTGGAAACTGCACCTGTGGTCCGTGAGTGGATTTCGCCTGGGAGTGAAGAACTTTCTGCATTTGACAGCCACTTTCCACAGCCACAAGATTGGTTCTATTGGGACGTTGGTGGGGCATTCCATGGAACCAACACCTGAGGTATCGGTGCAGGTTAATGGGGCGGGGATTGCTGTGGTTTTCTGTTATCCACGCAACTACCCAAGGGAATATCCCTGTGTCACTGGCCTTGGTCGGCTGTTGGGGTGCATCCTTAGGGACGTTAAGAGGGGTAGTTGGACAGGTGGAGAGGTAATTGAAGAAGGCTGGGGTGGTAGCGCTGGGAGAGATCGGTTTAGAGTAAGATCAATCTGTGCCTGAACAGGAGTGGAGTAGACAGGAGGAGATGTTTGTGGATCTGTTGGGGCTGGCATGCCCTAGGCAAACAGTGATCCTGCATATTGGGGGGCGGGACACTTACTCTTGTGAGGCTAGTGCCCTTGCCCTCGGTCTCATGCAGTAAAACGGAAGTCCCACTCAGAGAATACACCTTCACTGTTTTACGAAAACCCTTGATCAGGTTCTAAGTTGGTCCGCCGCATTCTCTCAATACTACTTTAGCATCTCAAGCCTGGCTGCGCGCTTCGATGAAGTGCAAAAGTCAGCCGTGCTCGGGATTCCGGCCGACCTACATCTGGTGGAGACTGACTCCTTACCTGCGGGTCTTGAGTGACAAAGATAATACTCTGGCGTACGTGGGTCAGGTTGCAAATACTGTGGCTCAGATCCGAAAGGTAACCCTCGGGGAGATATTGCGCACTACTGCTGAGAACGGCAGGCGTCTTTATAACCTGTAGGGGGTCAGATGCTGGAAAAAGTCTGTTAGCTAGTTGAGATCGAACCATGTAAGTGTGCCACTTTTTGGGGGCGCCCTTCAACTAGTGAGTGATGAGTTTGGATGTCTGGTAGACACTGACCGAGTGGTGTGGAAATTAAAATGTGCACGCTGGGGGTTAGACATGAATGGGATCCTGTGGTTATTTTAGGACAATTATAAAATAGGAGTAAGGTCAAACAACGGAATATGTGTCAGGATCCAGTAAGGTGGTCTATGCTTTAGGAGAAAGTATGGTCAAATAATTCAATGCGTGCTTGGATTCATTAAAATAAATAATAGGGAGGTTGTGCAGTCTATGTTTCAGAAGGAAGTTAAAGCACAAATAATGACTGGGTCATGTAGTGGAACAACTAGGCCGAAATGTTTCCAGCCTTTAAGTATGAAATCATGTTTTGTGGTCTCGGGACGTGGTGTGAAGGGTACGGACCAAAAGATTGTTTCTGGAAGTGGCAGACTGTACTTGCTAAAAAATGGAAAGGAATATGGTGAACTTTACCGGACTGTTAGGGACAATTCCAACCGTTTTGCCTGATTGCCCTCTTCACCGAGAAACACATATAGAACGTCATAGTGCAGTACCAGATTCCTTCAAGAACAGTTTACAGTTTTCGTTCATCACTCTCTAAGTGTTTCATCTGCGATATTTACACAGATGGAATCATCTACCAGTAACTTACTAAAGGTAAGTATACTAGTGTTTATATTTATAAGCACTATAACACATGTATTTAACATTCTGATAACGGTCATACAACCTGGCATAGGTGCGGGTGATATCCAATGGCTTCACTCCATAATTAATGATAATTATTTTTAATGTTATGTTGTGACAAAAGATACAATAATATTATATAATTATATGTCTATGTCTGTGACGATACTGTATTCATTGTATTGTTAAGACGTGTGTATTCATTATTATTAATATCCCTTGAAAGTTATCCAAATATTATTATTTATATCCCTTAAAAGTTATGAAAATATTTGCAATCAAAATAACAATATAGTTTGTTTTATTTCAAAGTTGTCTCTAGCATTCTAAATCCTCATTTCGACAATGACATACCTGAAGCAAAGACAACAGAAAAATTGATGCAAATGGAATTAACTTTAATAACAATAATATAAAACTGTAATAAACAATATCCCATAGTTATAAAGAGTGTCGACTAACATATTTACAACTGTTTATTCAAATTAAAAATGGGACCGAAAAAGCCTGGTACTTGGGCCGAATGAGCCTGAAATTGGGGATGAATGAGCCTAAAAAAACCTTGTTGCAATAATTCAACTCTCAGCTTTACAACCCAAAGGGTTGGTGAGAGTTGCAATGCGCTGTCTCTTGTCCATGTTTGCAAAATTAAATCAACCATGCAAGGGTTAAGGAACACTGAAACTGCAAGAATTTATCAAAGTTAACCTGTCTAAACCACAAACTCATCCAAATGGTATCCCTTATTCTCATAATATCGGCCCTCCTCATTGTATTGTGACTTTAACCAGTACACTCGGAAAAACCCTCAAGAAGTGCAGAACGGTAAATGTTTTTCAATTTGTAGAAGTTTTATTTCATTTGCTTTTTTTTTAATATGAGATTTATTTACAGGTCCTCCAGCGTCTTCACGACTACTACATGTATAGACCTGCCCCTGTGACCTTTTAGGTGAAAAAGATTAATTAAGAGCCAAAGTAGGTCAAATTTACCCCGGCTTCCCGGGTATTCGCCAAAGAAATAATTTAGATCCAAATAGATCAGTGCATGGTGGCCAATGAGACCTTAATGTGCACTGGTAAAAAAATAAAAAAATTAGACAATTTCAAGACAATTCCTGTCTGAACGCCTTTGCCAAGGGAGTGCAAGCTCACGGCTCTGCCTTTATGGCCACTCTAGTCGTCACCGGCTGTCGTCTTCATGAGACGGTTTCCAAAGTGCGTTAAGTGCACTGGGTACCGCCGCCCCGAGTCCCCTCTTTAAGGCCACCCCCTCGATGTCCTGGATTTCTCCAGGTCTGCCCGGTCCGTCTTCTACTCTGGTAAACCCGCTGTCTTGCTGTCCCCTTCCCGCTACAGGCGAGTATGGTGGTGACCAGCTCTTCCATACATCTTCGTAAACAATATTAGGTTTGGTTAACACCCGATCCTTATGTTCAAACAGACAGCGAACCCCATTCCACTCCTGAACTCGACCCTGGACAAACTCCTAGACCAGGTTAATGATCCCCTACGGACAAAAATTCTGCTTGGGGACAACCGTCATCATGTTCAGGGAGACAGCGAAGTTTAGCAGAGTACAGAAGACGTCGGGCTCGAGGGTGACGGACTCAGCTGGATAAGCAGAGCCACCCGCAGAAGTTCCTCTCTATAAGGAAATATTTACAGGTGAGAAGATATTCTGCGGGAGACTCTCGCCTCGGTCGCGACGAGCACACTCCAGCTGCTGACCGAGTTATTTCATTTGCCGTACATTAATGACTATTAAGACGATCATTTTTATATGATTTCAGGTTTGGATTGGAAAGTAGGTCATGTTAAATCCTGGGTGATGATGTGATTTTTAAATTATTTAAGACATAATTGTGTAGTTTGTTTATAGTTTATTAGTAGGTTTATAAAATAGTTTATAATCCGCTAATTTGTGAAAAAATGTAACAAGAGTCACAATAACAATATGAGCAAGAGTTTGTTTTTCCATTAGAATTTATAGAACAAGCACATGCGCATAGTAACAAACCTTAGCAACCAATCAGAAGGGCCGATATGATGAGACTCATGTATCATGTACAGAATACTACAGGGAGCTAAGTCTAGACAGTATTTGGTCAAAACATTTTCGATTTTAATGCAGTTTTTTGGTTGTAATGCCCTAGAACACATGTTTAACATGTATTCTTTGTAAAGTCATGGAACACATTATCGCCTCAAACATCACCAAACACTTTCAGGTCAACAATATTCTCTTCCATCTTCAGCATACAAGACACAGCTCATAGGGCTAGTAGAGGACTTATTCATGGCCAACAAACAGACTTAATACTCCTGGATTTCTCGAAAGCATTTGACAAGGTCAATCACTTAAAGTTACTCTACAAAATGCACAAACACAGCATCCAAGATAGCACGTTACAATGGGTCAAATCTTTCCTTATTGGTCGCCGTCAATCTGTCTTGGTCAATGGCGATAATTCAGAGGAAGTACCAGTTACATCAGGTGTCCTACAGGGCTCTGTTCTCCGCCCTCTTCTCTTCTTGCTCTACATAAACGATCTGCCCGAAAACATAGTGTCACAGGTCCAGTTATTTGCTGATGACACTGCTGTACATGTTAACAATCCCACTGAACAAAACACCCTTCAAGAAGATCTAGATAGGTTACAAAAATGGGAACACTCTTGGGATATGGAATTCAATCATTCCAAGTGTACTGTTATCAACATCACAAGGTCAAAACACCCCTTCAAATCCACATACATACTTCACGGTCAAACCCTCGAGACAGTTAGTGATGCTAAAAACTTGGGTGTTAGTATCACATCTGACCTCAGTTGGAATAAACACATAAACCAGGTTACAGCAACAGCCAGTGAAACACTCAACTTCATTAAACGCAACATTTACATAAAGCGCCCACGCATAAGAGAATTTGCCTTCAAAACCCTAGTCCGCCCACAACTTGAGTATAGTAGATCAGTGTGGAGCCCACATACACAACACAACATCAACAAGATCGAGACGGTCCAACGCAGGGCCGCTTGATGGGTTACAAATGACTACTCATACTACAACAGCGTCACACACATGCTTGAAAACTTAGGGTGGCGTTCCCTTGAGAACAGAAGGTATGACTCCCGGCTACTGATGTTTTACAAAATTGTCCACAGACTGGTTGCTGTACCAATGCCTTCCTACGTCATTCCTCCAACCCGGCTGACTAGACATCTGCACCCTCTTTCGTTCAGACAAATTCCCACTCACAGCAACTACTATAAATTTTCCTTCTATCCAGCAACTATCATCCTATGGAACTCCCTGCCAGCCAACATTGTACAGGCATCTACCCTGGACCAGTTTAGGCAGGGGGTGACCAAACTAGACCACAGTTTCTNTTTGCCTCTACATGAAATCTTACAGAGTTTTGCTTACAAATATTTACGGACCAATTTTAGTTTAAAACACAAACTGTGTTTGGGCTATATAGTTTTACATTACCTTTAAAAAGATATTTAAATAAAAAATATTAATAACGATCGAAATAATAAATGTTTAGATAAACAACGATATGTACTATTCAATAAAAAAAAGTCTGCCTCGGTCTTAAATCTTACACAGTTTTCTTAATTAGTATCTCCGTAACTATATGAGTATTTATAAAGAAATAATAATGTTTTAAACAAAGACAGATATCTACTTTTCAATAAAATTGTCTACTTCGGCCTTAAATCATTCAAAGTTTCGCTAATTAATATCTCCGGCACTATTTACGCTTAAATCACAAAGTTTACGTCAGATTACGATATTGATATAACATTTATATTTATCATTGAATAATTCCATTACATAAAGAAATACTTAAATTTGGGCAATGGAATTACTGAAAGGTGTGCTTAAAAAAAGCTAACTCGGCCTTAAACATAACGTGTTGTCACGTAATAGTGTTGCAGAGACACATATTTTATAAATCTATCGTGTATATATCTTATTTAACTTCTATTGATTAACGCTGTGATACATATCGAAACTTTGTTTCATGTTTGACTTATTTTCAATCTAACTGTCCGAAGTGATAAAATACTGTTTATTGGATATATATATATATATTCGTGTTTGCCCTCTTTACAGAATCATTGACATGTCTTACATCGAGCGTGAGTATAGTTTGCGTTTCACGCTTCAGGTTTTTTTTTCAGTTGTTTCTGCATGAAGTTTTCCTTGTTGTTCTTAATTAAAGATTTATTATGTGTTAACCTTTCTAAAACCCTTGCTCTTTGTGTACATATATACTAGTAGCTCGCCAACAATAACATACAAACATGTTACATGTACATGTAATTTTATATCAGACTATTTTTGTGATTTCCTGTTTCTTTTGTTACATGTATTGGATCGAATAAATGTACATGTACAAATTCGAGACATCCGCAGTAAGTATTAAATTCCGCGATATTTTAATATCATAGTCATGCGAACAGATCAGTTGTCATGTTGGCGAGTGACTATTTGTATACCTGTTCTTTGTTCAATAACAGGTTCATTTTTAAACATACACTGTATGCAAAATAACGTATGAAAAGAAATCGTAATATTATGGTAAATATTGATTTACTTATTGTGTTACAATAATGTTGTGCATTGAGTAAATGCAATGTATATCAAATTTATAAAGTATCGATACGAAGTGTTGTTAAGAAATCGCGGTGAATTTAATGAGTCAATATTTCACATTTAGCTTTTTTTAAACTGTTTTACTCTTTTAATCTGATACGACCAAAAATATGGTTTTCGGAAAATAAGGAACATAGTAACAACGCTGACGAGCTTGTTATTATTTATATTATAAACATGCATTTAAATACTGATTATGTTATAAATATGATTTTTTTTATACATGTATATGTATGTATATTTATTGTTCATGTGCCGTATTACAATACAAATAAAACGCTTGTTTTCTTACGAAATAATGATGGAGAATGTGATGTCTACATCCATTTACTATATCGAATAAAATGGAGAATTTGATGTCTACATGAATTAACTATATCGAATAAAAGGTATCCGGTCAAACGGCACCCGGACAATCGGCACCCAGTGTTTTTTTGCAATCCCGGACAATCGGCACCCGGTAAATTTGTCGACCCGGACAATTGGCACCCGATTTAATTGTAAACCCGGACAATCGGCACCCGATTAAAGGCGATTGATAAAACCCGTCAGCACCTTTTTGGACTATTTTTTTAATCCGCTAATTGGTTTGTTGAAAGAGATGATTAATAAATCCCGTCAACAAACTGTTTTATCAAACAAATTTGAGTGTGGATTGATTAACGTAATCTGCTAATTGGTTTAATAACACCTATACACAATTTACATACATGGAAGAAAATTAAAGCATTTCTTAACTTATGGTGTTTCCCGTAAACAACAAACTGCGAATGTAAATAAGTGTAAATAGATGAACAAAAATTGACATGACTATTTCTGCTCCATTATTCAATTTTTACGAGAAAATTTGTCGTTATGACAATGTTTTTAATTTTGGTAGATGCATTTACTATTTGAAAACAAAATAACTTACAGGACGGACATTACAACATAGCCTTAAATCGGGTGCCGTTTGTCCGGGTT